>NNCF01128789.1:85451-97491 GCA_002313205.1 Laupala kohalensis
TATATATATATATATACACATACGGAATTGTAAAATTCTTCTTTCATTCTAGATGCAACACAAATATACAGAATGAACTATGAATTCAAGGAAAAATGTACGTGAGATCAATGTCCATGAGACTTTCTTTGTGCTGTATATCTTAGCATCTGCTAAAGTGTTTGATATCGAAAATTCCTGGTTAATCACAAAGTGTTTTAACTTTACTCTTTGTTTTTTTTATCTGAATGACATTTCTTGGATTTTATTTCCAAATTTAAAATTCCATAAATTTTCGTTTTTTTTCCTGATGGAGATGCAGAACCTATTTTTTGTGAATTAGAATCTAGTCCATCTCCATCTACAATAAACAAAAAAATTAGCGGAATTTGAAACTCCAGGTTAACATTCAGTTGAGATTGTTAAAAATATTGAATTGTATTTGTTAGGATTTAAAGTAGGTACCTAGTAACATTGATAGAAAGAGTCCCTCAAAGATGATTTTTCTTCAAATGCAAACTCGAGAATTTATACTGTCATTGTTACTTTCTCATACGTAGTGAACAGAACTTACTGTAATCGTGAAAATAAAAAACGAGGTTTTTACGGAAATATGTTTTGGCGATCCCTGATTTTGAAAGAGTTGTTTTTAGCATAACGTCCGTCCGTCTGTGTGCAGCGATTCTGACGAAATGGATGAATAAATTTGATCTAAATTTCGTATCTTGTTTCATTTTAGTGGACGCGTCTTGTCATATGCGCTCTGGTTATTGAGCCGGAAAAAGTGAGTTATATGTTTATTAATAAGTAAAATCTTGTTTTAAATTGAAGACGAAAATAATACGAGTACGTGGAACATATTTCGGTTTCGTGGTCGCAAAGGGGACCACACAGTGAATGAACGTTATCAAATACGGGCCCATGCATGACCGTACATGGAGGATATTTGAGTGCTAATTATAAGGTGTAGCGGTCAGGAATCGACTGAAAACTGAATACAGAGGTAAAGTATACCATACGAACCTTATCTACAGGTTTTGTAGCTCCAAATTATCGCAGTGGCTTTAATATTGTTCGTTAAATATTATATACAGGATTTGGAATGGCCTCTTAAAGGGCGATCGTCACCTGTTATTTAAGGTTCCCTGTGAATAAAACTCGAAATGAGGATCTTGACTACGATATAAGCGACACCTATTCAAGGCGTGGAGATCTTGAGGCTTCAGGGACATTGCCACGACACTTCATTAAAGTTTGGATAAAATAAACGTTGTTGAAAGAAAGCTAAGTGAAGATAAACTTTTTTTTGCGTTATGTTGAGGAACTACGGAAAAGATGGATAATGTACTGGAGGGTGTGCGGTTACAGGGAAAAGTGCTTGATACAGTAGGTTCTTTTACATCGCCAAGAGGCGGAAGTAGTACCACTGAGTACAGCACGACTAAAGATGACGAGGAGGGGATGGCTACAAGGACAAGGCGGTACAGAAAGAGTGAGCAAGCTGAGGGAAAGGAACTCCAGATAGGGGACTGACACACTAACGAGATGCTACAAGAGATATTTCAAGGGGACAAATTCAGGAAATTAACAGGTAAGCTGCAACAACAGGCGCATGACGGAGTTAAGGATTTGTGACGAGTAATTTTCCAAACGAAAAAGGAGAATGAACAGTGAAGGAGAGCCTCGAGGAAATGGTAGGTTTAAGTGATGTTACGTCTCAAATGATAGCTTTACGAAATACGTTGGAAGGAAGAAATGGCAGAATAATCGATGACGGGAATATAGAGAATATTGAGGAAAGGGAGGTGAATGTTATTTACAACGGTGGAATTTTATACAACGGAGGATGCGCGACGTGTATACGGCTTAGGAGGGAATGATGTATAGGAGGTAGAATGAGTTTGAGAAGGGACTGGGGCAGGACAGGGAAAATTATGTGAGTGATACTTGCGAGGATCGCGAACTACGTGAAGTAAGGGAGACAGGACAGATATTAACAGACACCCTGGTAAGTTATGACAAGGGAGATAAAGCGTACTCAGAGGCACTCAAACGACAGAAATCAAAGACAGAGAAGAAGAATCCTGATAGTTTTTTTTTTTTTNCACTCAAACGACAGAAATCAAAGACAGAGAAGAAGAAGAATCCTGATAGTGGAGACGACAGTTGGTGAGGGTGGGAAAGACGTTTCAGATAGGGAGGCTGTAGCAAACATAGTGGAACGAAAAGAAATTGTAGTAAATATTCGTAACATGAGGGACAGCAGAAATGAAAAACTGATTGACATTGGCGAGTGAGAAAAGAAAATAGAAAAGTTCTTTTGGTGGACGTGGAAGGAGCAAGCTTCTCGCCTGTGTCCCTAAGATACCAGGATTCCCACCGGAACCGCGTTAGCATTCCTTCAGTGGGGTCTGTTATGATCCATGTGGTCTCCCTCTTCTTCATGATAATGTGCCGAATTAAACATGGCACTTTTTTCCATTTCTCCGGGGTTTCCATCATCTGAGTGACAAGGTTATCAGGTTGCAGAATACACCCTATTTCAGTAGTGGCTATCATGCGTACCCTTTCGTATGTGGGACATGCAAAGATTGCATGTTCTGGGTCGTCCAGTTGCTCCGCAGCTCAGGTTCATTCGTCTGTGCCTACGGTGCAAGTATGCCCCAAAACACCCATATCCGCTAATGGCTTGCGTGAGATAGTAGTCCAGCTGGCAAAGCCGTCGCTTAAACCACACCTCAATCTTAGGGAACAATGTTTGCGTTCTTCGTCCTTTTGGATACGCGTCTTCTTCAGCTTACCATTCACTATTGAACTCTCTGCGGGCTTCTTTTACCTCCTGTCGAAGAGGTTTGTCTGTGCCTACTTGATTTTATTTCTCCCATATTATCGCCCTTTCTTTGGCTTGCAACCAGATCGGAGGGATGGCAGACAACACGAAAACTGCTCCTGTCGATATCCACAAATGACTCTCAAAGTCATTTTTCTCTTGACAGGCGTCATGTATCTCTTAATTATTCCTTTATGGGGGTGATGTCCCCATGCTGGTGATCCATAAAGTAACACGGAATGTACAACGCTGGTCAGCAGTAATCGTCGTTCCGGTTTCTACTCTTCATCCACACGGACAGTTTCCAAGGCTTCGTAACAATTCCATTCCAATTCTTACGTGATATTTGCAACTGCTATCATGGCTGCATCTTTACCCCTTCTCGAAGAAGAAAACGAAGGAGCGAAGGCCAAAGCCCACAAAGGGCTGTAGTGCCAGATAAGAAGAATAAAATATATGAAACTCATAAAATATATAGAACGACAGAAAACGGACAATTCGAAAGTGCATTTACGTAACACTTTTAAAATATTTATAAGACAGAAATACTCACTAAATAATAAAAAATAACATTCGAAATACTTCTCTTACTTTCAAATCTCAAATAAAAGACTGTAATGAAGTTCAACTAGTGACATAGAGCCCGTTAGGAATTTAGTTTTAGTTTATTACTTTTGTCATATATGTAGCATATACAACCGTGAAAAAATTCGATCGCGGGATTTAAACGGAAATATCCATAGAGGTGGTCCCTGATTCCAAAGTACTGGTATTTCAAATGACTTCCGAGTCCGACAAGAAAACTTAGTTTTTACTCTATAATTTTTTCACATAAATAGACCATATAACTGATTTAATTTTACTTTAAAGTAATTTACATTTTTTATTACAAAGAAATTATTTTTGTCTTAATTACCAAATTAAATGAGAATTGTATATTGTCTCTTTACATTGGTTCGCATTAATAATTTCGTAATAAATAATTAATTTATGATTTGAAATACAATGTCTATCACTCATAGCTAACCTCCTCCAAAAACCAGACTCCAGAATTTGCAAATTGCAGTCGGCTTATATGTCAATAATAGTTAAAAGATTTCTTGAATAAACAATTCGAATAAAGTAACATGAAGCTGACAAAAATATCGAGGACAATGCCAAAAACAAACAACACTCTTTATAAAACTTTTTTATTATCACAGTGCAGACTAAGAAGCATATACAATAAAGTATTTGCAATGGTTTTGCATCACTAGTTTGTATTTGTACAATAGCAAGAACTTTGTGGGTTCAACTATTTTTACAGGACCTGTTAAACTGCGTCCTGGGATCCTATCCCATACTTTTCTGTGGGTGAAATCGGTGGCAATGCACACGAAGAGAGACAGTAATACACAACATAATCCAAAAGTTAGTGTACTGGAATTGAAAGTAATGTCAAAACATGAATAAGAAAATAAGGTTATGAACAACAGCAACAATTCCTTCAACACTTCTCTTTCTTATATGTACTCAACCTTGGCACGGTCGTGAACATAAACTCTGTAGCCCCAACCTGGCCTGGGGTTTTCTCCGGTAGATTAAAAAACATACATTCTCACCCAGGGGTGGCAGACTCTTTGAAATCTCATTATCATTAATCTCGAATTCTTAGTTATATGAATATTTAGAATTCATTATCAATATATTCGGAATAATTTAAAGATTTGATAATAGTTCGTATTTGTTATATTCTTTTTTCGATCCTATTAAGTATAAAGTTGTTGATATACTGTAGATATTATAAAACGAAGCTTGCTATCTTTTAGGGGAGCATGCTTGGATATCGGTGAGGTTGTACTATTATTCATTTATTCTTAAAAATGAATACTAGTATCGCCTCATCGATATCAAACTAGGGGAGCATGCCATGATTTTGCCTCCCTTGGGGCGCATAAATGATAAATCCGCCTCTACCTTAGAGCCCTTGGTCAGAATTGATGAGATGGTCCCTAGCTTGTTTCCGGAGTAAATTAGTTCATTGCCTCCAAGTGGTCGTATGCAGTTTGTAACTAAAGAAATTATTGATTTATTTCTCTATACGGCTATTTTAAATCTTCATGTCTTGTAGCACTACAAACATGGTCTCAAGCTCGCTACATCCTGAACAAATAAACTATATTTCTGATAATGTTAGTAAATTAGTCAGTAAAAAGAATAAATTGTCCAGTGCCGAGTGGGAGGAATTAACATTGTATTTAAAAATTAAAAATACGAATTATACAAATTAAAAATATTTTGAAGTCAAACAATTTTAACACTTCAGTTAACATTAATAAATTTCAGTTGGTAAATAAAGTCTTGACCCCATCCGAAATAAATATCTCACTACTGGCCTGAAAATGTTTCTCAGACCAAGACAGTCAGCCACGGCAACTCAGGCACATCCTGGAAGGGTTAGAATGCTGGTGAGGGCCTTGCCTTTGTAAGGAGGCTCGTTCGCATAAACCGAACAGTAACACGAAATGTAAATTATATTATTTGCCACTTCTAAATATTTGAATAATAATAGTATTATATACTGTATAAGGGCTCTAATGAAACTAAAATTACATGTCTGTCTATTCTTGAATTTTGTAGTGATGATTTTATAGAAATTTCATTAAATTGAGGTGGCTACCAAAGATTGCAAGAAGAAAATACAGGTATTTTGATCACATCAGAATCTTCTGCTTCAATTGCAAGAAGCAATGTAAATGAGAGAAGACATTTACCACATTTCAATAGACTGCAGACTGAAAAGAAATTCTTATGTGAAGAAGAACTCATTCATTATTAAAAATTAAAGAACTACTTTTATTTATAATATTCAGAAATAATTATTTTTTATAAAAATTATTAATTTTACAAAAATATTATTCAAAAAACAAAAACAATAAAATACTATCCTGAAGGAGAACAGAAACTCTTTGCTTGGTGGGCAAGCACGCTACCCATTATGCCACTGCGACTTTTATAATACAGGTTATATGTTCAATACATACGAGGACATAAAAAATTTGAGGGCTCTTTTCTCAGAATATTACTTTGACAATCCATGACCCTTCATGGGTGCTACAATCATATGAAGTCCCACACAAAAATCAATTTCTCCAAGTCATGACGTTGCCTTGCAAACTGTTAAGTGTGGTAGTTATTTGATTTTGACATTTATGCATTAATACAAAAAATTGTAGAGTAAAGGATACGCAACATTTCAGTGGTTTGATTCATTTGATAAAAGTGACCATAGAATAAAGGACAAAAGGAAGCTATGATATGTGACAGACTGGATGATTAAAATCTGTTTAAAAATCTGACTAAATGTGATACTTGCAGAAAACAGCACTCAACTTCCCAACAGAATATAAAAAAAAATTAAACTAACCTAAATTTACCATCTAGTCCAATTGTAATTAACACCCTTAATACTCTGCATGAACTGGGTGAATCGCCTATTACTGACAAGAAGGTAAAACCTAAATTTTTACACCTCACTCAAAAATTCAGATAATTACTTCAATAAAATTGAAACATTTTACAAATATTAAAGAGATCCCCCAATGATGAGGTTCAAATACTTGATTCATGTTTGAGAAGTTTTGTATTTTCAGATAAAATTTGGTACTTTTCTCACTGTGCACCAAATGTTACTAAAATCCGAGATGGTGAGGGAAAAAAAGTTAGAACCAAAAAATCATAGGAGGAGATTGAATCGCATAAACAAAATGTATGCACTTAATATATTTTTATTTGCAGGATATTTACTAAAATGATTACAAAATAATTATAATTTGAGTTTTAAAGTACATACCATTCCCCTTATTGGGCAGTTCTACACCCAAAGCTTTGGCTAGACACACAGGATTGCCTATGCAGGCCAGTACCTGGGACATTTAAACATCAACCAATGTGCAGCAGATACCTGTATAGTGCTGAAAACTTAATCCCTTTTTCCTTTCCCAAGAAAGAGGAGCAATCCAGCGATGAGGAATTATCTATCAAATAGTAGTCTACATTAACCAATTTTGTAGATTTAGTAATAGTTATATTTATAGCATTGCAAAAAATATTCATAAGTCTTCTATAAAAATAACCAGTCCTATCAATACCAACATGTTATTTCTCAAAGATGAAGTATAATTAAGCAGAACACTAAATATAAATTAAAAATTATTAATAATTCCACCTTAAGTAGGTTCTACATTTTTTGTCTAATATTTTGTCCTTCTCAACTTTTGCCTTCCATTTCCCTCTATTCTGTACCTTGGATGCCCAATTTTTAATTTTTGTGCATTTTAGATCTTTTAGGATATAATTCTTCCATCTGAGCTGTGGTCTACCTTTTGCTCTTATTGCCAGTGGGTTCTGTAGATCAAGTTTTTTACAATTCTCTCATCTGACATGCTACACATATGTGACTACATATATCAATCAACCCAATCTTATAGTTTTGTTAGTTTAAGGAACAATATAAAACTCAATATTCTCCAGGTATCAAGAAATTGTTAAATGGGTCCACATATCTTCCTCAATACCTTCCATTCAAAAACCATTGATTTTCTTATTTATGGTTCATTATGAACCCAGGTTTTGGCAACACATGTTACCTTCAGTAGAGCTTCAGTTTAGCATTTTTAGGATAGTAGTTTGCTTTGGAATAATGTCATGTTAGCAAAATGCCAATGGAATTCCTTGATCTCTTCTTCAATTGAATTATTTCTACTGACTATCCATGTTTATAAGACTCTTCATGCCATATCAAGTTCAATGATAGCTCGATTCCCTCGCGCTAATCGTATCTTCAATCCCGATCCACCGAATTGATAATCTCCCGGAATATGTAATTCGATGGGGAGTTCGTCTATAGCACAATTGAGAAAACGCCACATCACCCTACACTCACTCTTTCGCACAGCTCTCCGACGGTGTCGCACAGGTGTCGCATATTCCCCCGCTCCGCATGGTTTTAAGTGAAATGCATCGATTGTACAACATTACGCTGTCTTATGGGGCTTTCCAGTTACGCCAACTGCTAACTAGTCGACTACAGTCAACTTTGCGAGCATTCCATTCATGAAAAAAGTTGACTAGTCGACTTCACTTGACTGCGCTTAGTAGGAGAGTTGAGCCCAGTCAGATTAATCGATAGAATCACAAAGAATCAGAAGATCCGCGCTGGGCTGAGGTTGAGAGTTGAGTCCAGTCAGAAGATTCGAATTAGAAGAATCGCCAAGTAATTCATTGTTTATTAAGCATTTTGTGACCATTTACCTCACAAAAAGCATTCAAGTAATCAATAGAATTTCCATATATTATTTGTAAAACTTAAATGTGTAAAACCCTCTCATTTTTTTAAGAAAATGCATTAATTAATCTTATTCTAAAGACAACTGATGCTTACAGTGTCTCACTGAAAGACATTATTAGGTAGTAAATTGGAAAAACAGGTTTACATGAATATAAATAATTTTCTCTTCACTTTTTCGGATTAAAGGCATTCATGTATTTTTATAGCTTCTACCTCCATCTTCTCTGACCCTGACCCTGACTCCTCGCAAGAGTTTGAGAGAAAGATAGTAAATAGGTTCATGAAATTCGTTGTTAAATTCTACATCAAACAATGTAAAAATGTACTTTCTTGTAGTACAGAATCGACATAGATTAGATGAACCTAATATACAAGAAAAAATTGAAATAGGTAGATAACTTTTTATACATTTTCAAAAACGCAGTTAAAAATGAAGACAACTGTTATTGGAAATTCCGATTTTGTGATAAAAATGTAATTTAAAATTAACTTATATAGTGCCCAAAATGTGTTACTATTGTCACTTCATGTATCACGTATGTTAAATTATTCACAGTTTCACTGCAGTACCCGTAGTAAGCAAAATTTGTTAGTACGAGGTTGTAAGAATATGGAATCAATTCGGGATTCGGACGGAGTCGAGGCAACATCAAGCAGTTTTGCGTTCATTGCCGCTCGGTTTTTTACCCAATGCGCATGCGTAAACGCAGAAGTCAACTTCTGCACCACTTTTGCATTCCATTCGCGTTTCCGAGCAAAGTTGACTACAGTCATCCAAGACTACAGTCAACTTTTCTGGTTGTGACTCGAAAGCCCCGTATCTCTTTTATTTCACGCTCAAGAGAGTTCGGACAATCGACCGAATGAACTTGCAGATGGTGTATGAGTTCTTCATCCGGGTCGTGATGGTTGCGGACAATATCTTCTGCGTTACCCGGGCCGTTATATTGAGGGTTCAACCCACGTCTAGGGTTGACATGTTCAAATCACATCACAATAAAGCAATGGGGATGATGATGGAATACAGTGAGCGTACGGAAATCTCTGAAAGTCATCCTATAGCGTTCAGGTTCATACCGAAAGATGAGGAAATTAGAGGTAGAAAAGCACAAATTGTATATTGAATTTGATTACATCGAACCTCAAAGAATGTGGGTTGCACGTACCAAATACTCTACATTCGAATGGATTAAAATGTTTAACAATTTCTAAAGAGATGAACCGTCAACATCGGATGGTGATTTGGATGGTATTGAGAACTAAAAAAAGCGTGGAGAAAAACCCAGTGTGGTGAGCTGGTTTCATCCGAATTCGGCCTAACGCTTTCTAAGTTAAAGAAGAGATAAAAAATAATAGAATATACGTACATTACTGTATGTAATATAACGATATTGTTCATTCTTGAGGTATCTGTTGAACGCACAGCATCGCGATGAAGTCTCTTTGTACGAGAAAATGAAAGGAGAGCGGTCATCGTCGTCACGCACGAGCAAAGTATAAAAAGAGTGCTCCCGATCGCCAGCAGTAGCATTCCTTCTCTGTTATAGAACACATCACTTCACAATCATACATTCACAATTTACAGAAGAATTTGCTGACAAAAGTTATTTCTTTGATCTGCAAAGTGATTCTGCTATCGATTTTACAAGAATACCCGAAATATCAAATACCGTGAAGAATCTTGTTTCATTGTCGAATGAAGAGCGTAGACTAAATCGACATGCTGCTTGGAGTGAAAAAGATGCTCTTTCCGATCATGACACGAATTCAATCCACAATTTGATAAAGCCCAACGGTGATTTTGCGGTATAGATATCACCCATAATGTTGTTAGGCTTTGCAGAAGATCATGAGAACATCACTTACAATGTGACACAAGAACTGGTTTTAGTACACTCCAAACTTGACAACGATTGTTTTCTATCAAAGAAAGCAACACTGACAACGACCGCTATGACAATCGACAGAATCCCGTTGAAAATGCCACAAATATGTGTGAATAACAGTGCAAAGTTGCATCTATCTGATCTAATCAAACAAAAAATGGTATTCCGATTACATTCATTCGATGAACTTCCAAACTTCAATCAAGCCACAAAGCCCACACAGGTAGTGTAGACAGAAATCGTAAAGGATACACCGCTGTGTATAATATTCGCATTGCAGGAGAATAGTCGTAAAGATTTAAAGAAAAATGCAACAGAATTCGATCAGTGCAATTTGCATATTGCAGAGCTGTATTTAAATGATGATTTTATCACCTACAATGACCAACGTACGAATTTGCAACGAATACAGAAGGGAAGCTAAATCCAGAAACATTTCACATGTTTAAAATTTGAAGAGAGGGTAATGAGAAAGACAAGCCATATCAGTCATTATAACATGGAGATATACCGATATATATCCCTTCATTTTTTTGATTGCACACAGTTTTTACAACCTACTATGGCATCAACAGTCGATATCGAATTCGAAACATTGCAAAACATCAACCCTAAAACATCAGCAATGTGTCTCATTTTTCATCCATGGGTGTGTGAGACTACACACCTGCATCAAGAATCGTGACAAAGAGTAATTGAATAAACATTATGACTTGTGTCGTGTTCTCGATAGCGAAAGCACCATGGAAGCTATTGATGATTCCAACACCGTGATGATGACAAATAATGAAGGTGTAGAAGACAATAGTTCATCGACAACGCTCCCTCCTCAACGATAAAGAAGATCAAATCGCAATCCTAAAGATGTTACAGTTTGTAAAATGTATGATAAGAAGACGAAACAAACAAACCATCACGTCAACGCGAGTGGAAAAGTTGAAAAGCGAAGAAACGATCGATCTTCTCGCTCAAAAACCTGTGCCAAGATTGCTTCCGAATGGTTTATGCATGGCGTGAAACGTGCTAAACTTCAATGCATCAATCCGGAGACAACGAAAAGTGAGTAAATACATAAATATATACTTACATAGATGGTGATGTATACTCTGTTTAAAAAAATATGAATAAATGAGATGAATACAAAACATTTTATATTTTTCTCCTACTATTTGGATCCTATCCTATTTCTCCCAGGAAACTACCCTACTTGGAATATGAAAAATTGGTGAATGACAAAGATGTTTTAAAAATTAGTTTTTAATTGGAACATTCTAAATGGACCTTGACGTCCTTACGAGTCTTTAGAACATCTTAATGCAATATATTGATCTCTCGCTCCAATAAGGGCATTTAACATAACTATGTAATCACTTGCTTATGGGAGCATCATTATAACTTTTTAATTATAAGCTCTCTTCGAGCTTATGTGCAAATTCAATTATTAAACCTTTGTTATAGTTTATATGTGTCAATGTTTTATTTACCAAACGCCAAAACCTGAATAGAGAATTACTCTAAATATTGCCAAGCGAGTATTCTAATTATTTCCTCTGGGGCCTATCCTCTCCCGACGTTGGGACAAAGACAACGCTAAATATATACATAGAACGACTAATGCGACATTGTATATTATTGTTGTATCGCTATGGACCAACGCGACATGGTGGAGGCTGCCGAGTTTTCTGGTCTTTTATTCATTCGATGTTTATTTTTTCACTTACCTCTTACTAATTAATTGATATTTTTGTTCTCTTTCATTGGTTTTGGTCTCTGGTTTTCTTATTTGTGTATTTGTGTGTGCATGCATTACTTATTACAGGTGCTGTCCTTTATTGTGTTTTTTGTTGCTTTTTTTCATTTTTGGGGTATTGTTACATGCCCAATGCATGTGAAACTGTACCGGTGGCTATAATTTGGTGTTCTTTGCTTTCATTTTATTGAGTTTTGTTTTTATTCTGTCGGTAATGTATTCAATGTTCTTGAACGTTTACGGTCCTATCTTGGGCGGGGAGGGGT
>NNCF01128790.1:0-15680 GCA_002313205.1 Laupala kohalensis
CAACTTCAGTTTGTTCCTGTACTGAGAGGTTTTATTAACTCGATACTTTACAATATTTCCCATGAAACGCTTAAAAATGCTGTTTAAAAACACTGAAAATAAATTATGTCACAAAGCTACATCTCTTAAATGTTTTATCTTCAAGTATCAGTTCACATGATTAGACATTTTAAAAATATGACTCTATTCGCAGTAAAGCAGTACTATTTACATCTATCATCAAGGTATTATTAAATTCCGAAACTTTCATGGACAAATAACTGCATTTTACTCACATGTATTATTTGTCTGTAAAAATTTTAAATTGTGAGTAAAGCACTTATTTATTTACAAAATGTCGTACAAGTATATAATACTATACACAGAATATCATTTGAAAACTAAGAAACAAAACATTTTTTAAAAACGTGTCTTTAACTTCGCTTCAATCTAAACTGAAAACGTGGCTTCAAACAGCTTTCAAGTACAATTCTTTTTTAACCTCTCTGGTAGCTCAGTGGCTAGCTTGCATGCTTGCCACTAGGTCACTATGGGTTCAATTCCCGACGGGGCCAGAAAACATTTGTAGCTATCCACTTTTCACAATGTCTCAGTTCATATAGCTGTGACTATTTAAAAGTGAACACTCCTCCTTCTATCAACCCTCTACAACTCCTAGTATCACTCTTATTATTAATAACGCTTATTGAGAGCTCTAATGACCCAGGTGTTGGCGATCCCTAAAGTCCTAATAATAAGTTTTTAAAAAAACCCTTCTCCACGTGGACCAAGTTGTTGGTAAACCCAGCTAACCGGCCTACCATCTAACAATAACCCCTACCATCCACCTCGTATCTCCCAATGTAGATAAGTTTCAATAGCACGCTACAATTACCATTTACAAATACTACAACAAAAAAGTACAACCTAAGAAACCGTTGCGTCCAGAATAAAAAAAGTGTGTTCCAATAATTGCCCTAGCCACAGTTAAGCATTAAAAAGTATTTTTTACGACTAAAGTATTACGATCTTCTATTCGATGATTTTACATCTTCTAAAAGATTGGAAAGAATTCAATAAAACTGGGACAATTTTTACTTACAGGGCAAAAATAAGCAAGTGGGTTCTTAACATTCCTACCAAAAATGTCTGTTTCGTGAGAGATGAGAACCTTAAAACGTTATAGAAGGATATTGCAAAGTCATCAAATTAATGCAAGAGTGATATGTAAAATATTTGGAGCAGAAATATATCAATATAATATATGGTGATTTGCACAAAAATTTAAGAAGTTCCGCGTACGAAACGACGAGTACTGTGTAATGAAATAGAATATTCATACACAATGCCAGTATCGACAAATGAATTATCTCCCAGCACCAATAGTTTGCCTACAAATTAACAAACCGTTCAGAAGGAAAAAAATCAGAAATCTATGTATATAAATGAATGTTTGTTTGTCTATCCTGTATACGTTCCTAAGCCATTTTTCCGATTTTGATCAAACTTTGGCAAGTTGTTGTTCACAAGCCCGCGAAGGTTTCTGGCATAGTACAACTATTCTACAATAGACGGAAGGTTAAAATTTCGGGGCGACCCGTGTCGCATAGCACAGCACTCACCCCGTCTTCCTCCGGTAACAATGATTCACACGCCGGTTGATACAAGTAGAATGTGTTGTGGTGGTCGGAGTTGATTCGCGAGGGGTTTTTTCGGGGCACTCCCGATTCCCTTGTCTTTCATTCCGCTACAATATTCACTCGCTTCTAAACTCCGATTTCAAAGGGATGAAATAGAGTGGCATGAGTGTCATTTTTACGATCTCACCAAATTCTATTAACGAACTAAGAGATTTCATATCGTGCCGTTTTCTCTGCAATAAATTATAACAAGGGTAAAACAAATAACAGAAACAAAAACTCCCGTGCGAAGTTGGGTAGGGTCGGTTTGTAATTAATATCTTTCAATAGTTCAAGACAAACTTGTAACCAATTGTATGGTTTTGATATTTTGCTTCAATTTGTTCAAATTTTGCCTCAACTTTGTTATATCCCTGTTCATAGTAATAAGAAAGTTATAAAATCTTTTTTGTGTGTCACGTAATAATGTGATAATCACGATAAACGCCACAAAATAATGCGCTATCTCCATCGACTCTCCATGGCAACGATAGTAAACACATGCGTCATACTAACTTTCTAGAAAAAGAAAATTACAGATGCATTCATTTAGGTTATAACTTCGTGTTATTTGAATTATAGATATCTAAAAATCTAGGTAAATAATAAAGTTAAGAGATGCTACCATGTTTTTAAAAAGTATTTTGTAAAATATTAAATCTACTTCGTATTTACATAAATAAGCCAAGTAGAGAGAAAGAGAATAGAGAAAACTATGTTTTGACTTAATTTACCGCAGCCTGCAAAAAAAAATTATTTTTTTTCCTCATCAGCGATTGTATTTATAGGCCTTTTTAAGAATTAATTATTTTTCCTTGATTAGCCAAAAAGCTTTCAAGGAAAATATGAGAAGGGTAAGAAGAAAATTTGAGATGTTTTGTCAGTCAGAAGTAAATCAATTAAAAAGAATAATTTGAAATTTATAGTTCTTTAGAATTGTGCAGTCCATCGTTGTTTTCTCTTTTTCTCATAATTTATTTTGTTTTACACATTACAAAAATTACACAATCACAAAATAGATAAAATAATAAACACAAAATTATGTAAACGGAAATACATCAAAACAAGAAATACACAAAAATAGTTAGTAAATTCTGTTAATGTTGTGACATATTTCTGTAAACTTGAACTCGACTATAACTGAATAATTTACAAGAGATAACTACTTCTTGGAACGGATGTACATTGCAAAATTTTGGTATCTGGTAATAACTGTTGTTATGGTGGATATGGGGGTGCGAGTTGAAGTACGTCAGTAGGCATTCGTTTTATTGTTAAGATTATCCGTTCTGCATATTGTCTGTACCGTAAGACTTAAGTCTGGTGGGTCAGAGAATATTTGGTAAGTCTCTATCGAGTGAATAAGAGTCAATAATGGAACAATATTTTGTCCTTGTCGAAGTTTTAAATTGCTTATAAAACGTGACGAGTTTATTAGTATCCTTAGTGTGCGGTTTTCTGCAATCTGTAGAGGCTCCAGTTTGGAGGGATGTGAAGAAGCCCATATCTCGCAACTATAAAGAGCCCCACTACGGCTCTTTATGATACAAGATACAAGGTAGATTTTTAGTTGACTGCCGAGGATCCCAACAGGGCGAGCACTTTTTCGAGTATTTAAACTTCGAAGATAGTTCCATGTTTCGTCAATAGTTGTTTTCATGCCAATGTCATCATAAGGAGAAGGGGGAGGATGACGGGCAGATATTGGGATTGTTCGAGGCTGAAATTTATTGTAAAGCATTTCCACAAATATTTTTGATGTGGACAAGAGATCGTAAGTCAATGTTTGTGGTGGGTATAACAAGTCTAGAAAGCTTTGATAAGGGGGAAGAGAATTGTTTGACTAACTTCCACATTTCGGATGAACCTCTATTGTAAGCCGTCAGACCTATGTCATTCCATTTGGTCTTTTCGTGTTATTGAAGTTTATCTTTGAGTTCCCGTTTTGTCTTCAGAAGTTGTCTTTTGATGTCTTGATCTCTCGTCCTATAGAATTGTCGTGGTAGTCGTCGTTTATCTCGTATCATTAAATTAATTTCCAGAGGAAGTGTGTTTGTGTTTGAGGGAGGAGAGATACGGGTGGAGTATTTGAAGTAAACAGATTTTAGATAGTACGTGACGTCCACAATCTCTATGGAAGTTGTCTATTTTCTCTATGGAAAGTTATTTTCCGATCCGAGGGTATTTTTCGAAGTTTGCGCGAAAGTCGTGAGCGGAAGTAAAACCAATTGGTTTGAAAATTCGTGCGAGAATGAGAGAAGTGACAATAAGACGTGTGAAGAAAAAATAGAATAGGAAGATGATCCGAGTCAAGTTCAAATAGTGGATTTGGAGTGGAAATGTGTATGGAAGAAGAGCAAAGAACAATATCTAGTGTCATGGGGAACAACATTTATCAGATGTGTTAGTGTTACAGGAGGATGTATGTGTTGGAGGAGATGGTGAAGAGGAGTTGTCTCTGAAGAATTATTAGTCAAACAACCCGTCACTCCGTTTAGCATTCACCGGCTAATAGTATTTTGTCACCTAGTCGTTCAAGGACAGTAATGTCTGTCGGGTCGAGCGGTAAAATGGGATGTCTGTAATCCCAAATTATAACGATATTACCCTTATTTGTACCAATTTCAACGACAGTTACCTCAATGGATTTGAGAGGGGGAGTGGTGAGTCGCGTATATGGAACATCTTTTCGTACTAATATTGCAGTACCCCCATTCAGTNTAAATAAAATAGTTTTGAAAAGCAATATTCTTATTCGGTTTTAACAAAGTCTCTTGTAGTAGGAGGAAAAGTCGCTAGTCGGAATATTAATTTATTAGTTGCTTTTGTGAAACCAGTCCACCATGGCAGTTATAAGGTGCAATTGTAGTAGGTTTAGTCCATTTCCGGTGAAAAATTCAGAATTGGGAGTATATCCATTAACTTTGAAGAAAAAGGCCCAGATCGCATAAGTATGTTTTCAACAGATTTAAAAGTCTTTATAAAATTATCAAATTTTTATTTGTCGTAAAAAGTTTATAAGTTTGTAGTAGAAATCGTCGTCTGGGGTGTTCTAGGGACTTGCATTATTTGGAGTATTGTCATTTGAATTTGCGTTCACTGGTTTACTGACTCGAGTAGTCAGAGAGGGGAAATTTATTGAATTGGGTTCCGGTGAAGAGGTGGTATTTCTTTTACTGTGCGAGGAGTTGGATTTCATTAGGAGACGTTGCCTTGTCTGCTCGCGCACTCGTTTAAACGTTAGTAACGCAGGGCACCCTGCACAGGTTGCTACGTGGTTTTGTAAGCAGTTAATACATTGGGGAATTGTTGGACGTGGGTTGCAATTTTCTAATGCGTGTGGTCCCGCACATACAGGGCAGCCGACGGGTCTTTCACAACCGCTCTTGAAATGGCCCCACATCTGGCACCGATTGCAGTGAGGCATCCCATCTTTGTCCTTCATTTCTTCGACGTTAACTTTATGACTTAGTAGGTATCTAACCTTTCTCTTGAAATCACCTATGTCTTTCTTATTTATCTCCACTGTGTAAATGAACGAAGATGCTGTCCTGTTTACGCAATAATTCAGAAACATGGAATAGTTCGAAGCCTAATGTTTCAAGTTCAGACTGAATCAGTTTTTCGTCGAGATTTGGTGAGAGCTCACGTATCAATAATTTATATCAGCGCTCTGTTGTATCTCTGTGAAAATAAAACTATGCATCGTTGTCTGCAGACTTCAATCGTCGAAGGTGAAATACAATGTTTTGATGATCTTCAACTGTACTGGCAGATATGATAAGATGTTGTCTTGTGTTTCTTCCAGTTATTTTCTGCCTAGGCACCTTCTGTAGTTCATTTAACAAGCCACTACCATCTAATACATTCTCTACGAATATTTGGTCTATGTTTACGATAGCTCTTGTCATTTGCACCAGTGTGTTCCGGCGGCATTGGCTCATGCACGGATGTAGAAGGCCTTGGATTTGCTGTTGTGTTTAGTGAGTCCACTTTGTTTACATCTGTATCATTACAGGCTTCTGTTTCAAGGACACTAAATTGGTTTGATGTGGTTATTACAGATGCGGGTGTATCAGATTTTATTCGAAAGAATTTCTTTGGAGTACGGATTTCACCACTAACAAAAGGCAAGTTTGGAATGTCTCAAGAAACTCCATTTTTGTGGCCATGACTGATCACATTCACCAATATTAGGTGCTATGTTAACAGGATCACTTCTAGGTTTTGAGAAGGTAACCCCGTCAATGATGATGGATTCATTAGAATCCGTTAACTCTGTTTTCTTGAGCCGAGATTGTGCTTGGCGAAGAGCCGGGTGAATTAGCGTATGATTGAGTATCTTTCATTATATTATCCTCAGTGTGCCGTAGCATCCTCTGAGCTTTTATTTCTTCATGCTTATTAACTATAGTTTTCAGTGTGTCTGTTTTGTAGATGTTTTCTGAATCACTTTTGTTTTGTGCACGTCCTGCACAATTTCTTGTGTTTACGCGTGACTGACATAAACGCTCCAATTTACTTAACTCGAGGAATCTAGAAATTATTAAAGTTCATACATCAGAAAAACACTCACACTTAGGCCGAAAGTCATGCACTTCTTAAATTGATGTTCCGCTTGAATTCTGTAGGATAATTCTTCGATCGAAGCCACAAAAAAAATTGTCCAAATTGCAGATCAGGTACAAAAAACGATTATTATAGCACAACTGAATAATGTGGGCAAATGCCCAACTCAGCAACTGAACTAAACCAGAAAATTTTACATGATGTATACCGACATACACCTAAAATGCAGGAGTCACTTCACAACACGTCCGCACAACACGGTTGCTAAGAGACCTCATAAGCCAAGTACACAATCATAAATCTATTTACATTATAATAATTACAATAACATCAATACCTAGTAGCAAAACAACACTTAAAAACGGTGAAGTTGAGTGATACATATTAACATTAATTCTTTCAATTATTAAACAGAGATAATGAAACCAATGTAACTACACATTAAGTATCAATTACGTAATAATGGCTATAAATAATTTTTAAAAATCGCTATGGGTTTTTGGTACTTTGCCCTAACTAAACCGTATTACATATAAATGTTTTATAAGATTATTAATGAAGATTCAAACTCATTAACTTGGTTGAAAATGAAGAAATCTTCTACTTCTTTATCACTCCTATCATGTATAAAAATAATCTTATGGTAAAGAAATAAAATATTTCCACAAAACTCAGAATGCTGCATCCAAGGAACAATCCTGCAGTTCCACCAATCGATACTGAAAAATAAAATATGTTTTATTTTGTCTGCACACTCAATAGGTTTTACGACAAAAAGTTCTAACAGCAGTCCGAAAACTCCAAAAGAAAATAAATGAAATGGACAAGGTGGGAAAGCCAGTGCATTCATATGATGTATTATTATCTATTTCATACGAATATTCTTCAAGTTAATATTTTCTCTCTTACAAAATTCTCCTATCAGTAAGTACGGTTTTCATGAAATAAAATATCGTACTAAATAAAAATGAATACAAAACTCGTATCGAAGAGTGAATATTGAAACGAAAATTTCAGAAGAATTATTTTTCATTCGACTCAAATCACTAACCCACACAATCAAAATTAACTTCATGAGTAAGTACTTACTGCATTATTTTACGTCACTCGCTTAGAATAGTCTTTCTTAATATGTAATTTTTGAGGATAACACAAATTTGCCACTATCTCAATAATTATCGGGATTTATTAGGTGTCATTTTGGAGACCCTCATCCTACATGTCCGGAAATTTGTTCGGAAGAAATTGTGTCAACGTCGTATTTACCTAAATCTTAATTAACATTAATTATACGTGGTCTTCAAATGTTCCGATAAATGACGGTATATCGATAATGCGAACAGCTTCGCATTTTGAAATTGCTCATGTGCAAACTATCGCTCCTTATTGTACTCTTCGCTTGAATATGCGAGCAACCAGTATTTATGCGTATTTACCATTGTTCATACAATGAACAAACTATTTAACACAGGATATTACAAGGAAGTTTTTCGTATGATTTATGATCTTACCCAGCACATTTGTAAACCCGAAGAGCATGTCTCTCTTCAGCCTAAAATCTGGATAACGTGAAACTCCCCACTTCAGAAATGATCCGGCAAACCTGCAAAATCAAAGTGCACGTCACAATGAATATTTAAACATTTTCCTTATATTAAACATGGCTAAGAAAATGTCATGGTCTTGCGCTGGTTCGAGGTCCTGCGGCGCTTCGAATAAAGGATTAACATCTCTGTAGGTTTATCCAAATATTACACAAGTACACATAAAAAAAATTGGCTGTTCTAAAGACTAATCCTATGAATCCTAAGTATACCTCTTAGACTCCTATATTATGTTTCTGTTGTTGGTGTACTCTGATCCATGTTTTGCTGAACGCTGTTCGTATTCCTACAGGCTTAATATCATGATTGATTCTCCATGTCTGGATCGCGTTATCTCCTTTATAAGTAACTACCGAAATCCATGCGATTTAATAGGACTCGAAAGTCAATGAAACTATTATTCTATACAATAATACGAAGTTTTACCACAAAACAAATTTATTTACCGGATAATAGTCACATACTATTTCTTCCATCTGCTAGTTGACGCAAGTTTCACTCCGTTTCATATTAAGCATTAACAATGTATACAGGTCATCAGAACAGTTATGAACAGTATATGATAATTCACAATGGAGCATCACGTAACGCACATACGATTCTCTACGATTATTGTTTATTCCAACATGGTTATACCATAGACTTAAATATAAACAGAACCAAGACTAATGCATCAGTTGTCCGAAGGGGAAACGATGTGAGGTCTCTCGCACATCGGCTTAGGTGGGTGGTTGATTCCCCTCACTAACATCTGCGTACAAGTCCTTGAGCAGAGACCGTTGAGTCTATTTATATTTAAGTCTATGGGTTAGACGCGTCAGCGCTGTTGATAGTCAGGACTTAAAAATTCAATTTTTTTTTGGTGGGGCTTTACGGCTCACCGACATCGAGGTCATTGGAGCCCTTTAAGAATTCAAGTAACATCCTTTTCAAGAAAATGAATCAAGTAGCTTCATTCCTTGATGTAATTTTTAAGTTCTGTTATCTCGGGAAGGTAAGGTTCAAAGATTAAATAACAGGCTATCGCCAACACATTTTTTAACGTTCTTAAGTACGATACTTTATTTATGGGATATCGACGTATCAATGTATATATAATGATAATATCAATTTTCTTACGAAACATAGTCGTGACTGCAGCGCTATCTGTACTCGATAGTTTGGTCACCGTCGATTCTCTATCAATACGCCGTGACAGGCAGGAGGATTTGCGGCGCAGAGAGAAACATGCTCGCTTTGCCTCCAGATACGAGGAAGCAAACGAAAATACAAACTTACCCTGTAATGCGGAGAAGATTGGGCGTTTTTATCTAAAGTGGTTCATTTCATGTTCTTATACAATGGAACAATATCTTAAACGTTTGGAGGTTACATTTTCTTAATACTACACTATTTATCACCCAATATGTTTCATCGAATTTCAACCTCTTACACGGACTCTAGGCTAAGCAAATGGTGATTTAGACTATTTAAAGTATTTCTGTAACGGTCGTACTCTCTCTAATTCATTTTAATCAAGTTTGTAAGTAGTTTTTAGCAGCTGTAAATTACTGTTTATTTGGTTTGAACATCCTATTTTTCCATCAACTATCCTTCTATTCACTTCCAGCTTCCACTTCTTACCTCTCCAGGATCCCTCACATACCTTTCAAGCACAACTACCCGTTTCTACATAACAATGTGGTGATTCCCTGATAGACAAGAAACAACTTTGATCTTCTTTCAATTTCATTTCGTATCCTTAATAAGGTATAAATGTTTATTATATAAATTGAAATACCAATGCTATGAAATTAAAAGTTTAATCGACCTTACCATGGTTGAACATCCATCATCTCTATTATGTAGTTGATCTTATCACAACTGGGGAGGCAGTTACATTCCAACTTCTTTCCCGTCTCAGGATCCAACAGACGAACCAAACTATCTGTGAGCATGGATGGGGGTGAGCTCAAAGAAATACACAAGATTGAAAAGAATATTTCACCAAAAATTAATTCTTCTAAATTAGATATCAAATAAAAAAAATCAATTGATTGGATTGTGTAGGTCTTAAGAAAAATTGTGGAATACCCTCCCCCTCCCAAAATTGCACCAATTAAAATTTGAAACTATACCCTTTGAACTACTGGAAAAAGAAATATATCTTGCAAATTAATGAAGCTTTCTTGGAAAAGAGAAATACAAAGAGGTTCAATAAATTATATTGAATTCTGCATTACATTGCTTTCTGCGCGAACGTTAAACATATTGACTAAATTAAGCATTACGATATATCACTTCTATATTCTCAAAATAATATATGACACTATTATCAAAATTTTCTTACAGAATGTTAATACAACAGGTAATTACCTTCATGTTTAGCAAGGCAAAGCATTCCATTTGGATCGCACACCTTATTCATGCCTGTAAATACAAAGTTGAAATTTATTGAGAAATTCTTATCAAAATACGTATTAATAAATAAATTTTAAGATGTCAGTACCATATGATCAAATAAGTACAGTATACAGTTTCCTGGATAATATATTGAACTTGCTTTGCTTTAGAATAAGGAACAAAAAATGCACTATTCATAACGCAAAAAAATACACAACATTTAATGAAAAGTATTAGGACATAGCATTCGAGAAACGCGGATTTGCAAAGGACATCTATTCAACCATTTAGCTGAGGAAGGGATGACCGGACGCGAAGGGTAAGGGACAGTCCACGCTACTTATCACTTTCTTATAGCTAAAACACTCGTGAAGATTGTTCAGAGATTACATCAGAGAAGCGAAAAAGTATATCGGGAGGTTCACTTACATTACAATTTGTCATATAATAATTGAATACTAAATTGAATATGTAACAAAATTTGAATATGTTTATATTCGTCAATCGAAGCTATTGTAACTAAAGGGACAGTGGAGTTCGTTTTGCTAATTTCCATCAACCTTTTTTCCAAAAACTTCAACGCCTTCCAGATATTAAACCGTTTACTTAAAACAGAAAATTAAAGACGTGCAACCCGATACTAGACTAAATTCGAATACAGAGAAAAAAATAATAATGTTATGTTGAATAAATATGGGAGACGGACCCAAGATTCGAAATCGGGACTTTCAGTTTAGCACACTGATGCGCTACCAACTTCTCCGCCACGCTCGCCTCTGGGGCAAGACTCAATTTACATTCAACTTGCAAAATCGACAGACCTCAAGGTGATCATTTGTATCTTCATATGAGGCGATTGCCTTTCTGTACGTTATAGAGAAAATAGCTTTCTGTAAATGTCATTCAAAAGTGAATTATTAGAGTAAGAAAGAAACATCCAAATCACACCCCTGGATCATAACAACATAATAAAACCCCTCCTTCTAATCGGTGGGGATAGTGGTGGCTAGTCTCTAAGCTGCCCTCAACCGCGCCGCACAGCCTTCTATGCCACGGTTGCCTGTAGCATTCGTCTAAGGGCAAATCACTGGACAGAGACCATCTTTGCCTAAACACATTATTAAATGTTTTTCCATCCTGGCCCGGGCTTCTTGCCAGTTTTCCTTCGGGTAGAGGAGGATTTTTTATATAGGCTCTCTCTCCGCTCTTGTCTTGAAATAATAAACCTCGAATTTTGTGTTATTTTAATACTTTCAATTTATAAACATTATTTTTCGAGTAATATAAAGTTTGATAATAATGCGTACTCCTGAAATACCTTTTTGTGTTTTATTAAATACAAATTTGTTGGTATTTTATTAATATAATAACATGTACCAAATTATTTTTATTCCTATTTTAAGAGTGTACTGAAATGTTAAATCCGCCTCTGCTTTAAGGCCCTTGATCGGAATTGATGGAATGGTCCCTAGTTTGCTTCCGGAGGGCAAATTATTTTATTGTCCTCCACATTGTCATAAGCAGTTTGTACTGCTTTTTTTTACAATAACTTTTTACTATTATTATTAAATGAATCTCACGGGTGAGATTTTACGAAATGTGCAGAGAGACATAATAAACCTGCTATACGCACCAATCTGCTTGTAGAAGAAAGGTACACAGTTGCAAAGAGAAGCTGCTAATTGCATACGGCATTCCATTCGACACAGTGTGTCTGTATATGCTCTGCTCAGCAACAAATTACTTTCGTGTGGCAAGCGACAGTGGCGCTGTTCCACGGACAAACCACGAACCTGCTCTGTCGAGTATAACGCCACACCCGACACATCTACCAACAAATATTTTCCATCGCCCAAAGGTATACGTCTCATTGCACAATCCGCTATGTCCTCTGGACCGTGGACGACCACCTAGGACACACAAAACGACTATCGATATTTACGTGATCTCACTTATATTCAATTATCTTTTAACACAACAGTTATTTGTCCCTTTTCTCTCTTGATGAACATGCACGCAAAGAACATCCCGGAGGAGGGCGACACTTGCAGCCCCCTCAATACCAAAACAAACAATTTGGACATTAAAAAAATACATAGAAGTGAATTAAATAGAATAAAATAATACAAAATGTTCGGTGTACATCGCGCATCTATACATTACTATAGTCAATAATTCCACATGCAAATCTAATAAGTATATTCTTAATTCGTTACGTTTAATTAAAAATATCGTATGCAAAATGACATTGCCTCTACTGTGTAAAACTGTCCTCATCCCACGCCGGTTGAAGAATATCTGTCGCACTCCAATAGCTCTACAATATTTAATAGGAGTTTGTGTCACATTACTGAGATGAGATGATGTATCTATTTTGCCCCCTATAGGCCAACCTCCCTCCCCCACCCACGCCGCGAAAACTGCTCAAAAACCATGTGAAAAGAGGACAAATGAAATTTTGGGGGAAATTATTTCTGTTATATTTTTCATATTTTTTTAAGCAATAAACTAATTTATGATACATGAGAATATTACACGTTTTATTCCCTTACAAGGTTTTTTAAATTTCCAGGAAAAAATGTAGAATCTAGTAAAAGTAGAATTGAAAATCCTTTCTCAGACACACACAAACACAAACTGGCTAGCGACATATGATAAAGCAACTTAAAGCAAGAAGTCCGATTTACACGTTCCATTTTACAAACAATTTTCGTCCAATAGCTGTACAAGTGGACAAGTCACGCTTGACATCGTCAGCTTGTACAGAAATGGACGTTCCAAAATATGCGTGTTACGCAGTATTGGATAAGAAATGGAGAGGTTGTCTCTTAATGCTTGGGGGAGCGCGACAACAAACTAATCTGGAACTCTGCTTCTAATTCTCTGAACATGATCACAGATTTAAATAATAAATGAATCCCCGCAACCAACTCGAGACACACAGACGCAACAACTAGTTGGCAGAAATACTGCTAGGAGCGCTAGTCAATTTAAAAAATAGGGCGTGCTTGATAATTTCCAGTGTGTATCGCACGAAACAACACGTTAAATAGACCGTGTAAAAAGGCTCGACTGCTCGAAACTGACGTACAACGCTGCTCCAACATATAACCTTGTGCTTCCCTAGATTTCACGATTTTTCCAACGCGAGGAACTCGCCTTCAATATTGTTCATCGTTTTATAATAAACGAATATTGGAAGGGTCCGAGCGATATCTGAGAAAGGAATTCGGTGAATACGAGGATTTTTTTCTCTTAATTCATGTATTGAAAGACTGTAGGCATAAACGGACATGTTAAGATCACGAGTGGTTCATCCTATATCGCTTATGGCAAAACTATGTACTGGTTTTTAGAAACGGTAGTAGTTAATCTTTACCTGAGAGGGTGAATTCATATCCAAAACCTGAAGGAAGATTCCTCCTTGAAACGCATCATCTGAAATTATATTCGGTTTCTGGTTCAATTCTTTCTTCTTCATCCACACTCTGAACAAAGTAAAGGATTTTTTTCTTACTAAAGATAACTGTAAGCGATATGGTACAAATATATACCATCAAGTGAACGAACGAAGTTATTAAAAATATGATCTGACTGCAGATAAACTTAAATTACACTTGTTGGAATATTTAAGAATCCTGTTCATTTTAGTGCTCACTGCTTTTTCGTGAAAAATATTTATTAATTATTTATTGATTTATTTATTTAGTGTTAGACTCGAGTTTTTTCTTACTTACTTACTGTTTTGATTTTTTATTTAAGAGTAAATGCATTGAAATGTCGCAATGATAATCACACCCTTTCTGATATATATTCTGCTTTTGTTTCTTGTTATTGTTGTTAAAATTTCAACAATTAAGTGCATTTTCGCTGTTTTCGACGCGTTTACAACTTGTGTATGTTTGTAACATGCAGGTAACATTTAAGTCAATTCAAGTAAAATATTCATGAATCATGAAATAATTTCTGTACTTGAAATTAATTTTTTCTATCTGAAATAAACTTTCAAGTATTGGTCTCCTTAATTATTATTATTATTATTATTATTAATTTCTTTTTGGCTTAGAAGAAATTATATAAAGTAAGCCTTTTATCTAACTATCTTCTGCTGAAAGATTGGAAAAATGTATATCATTCTTCTTGTGCATAACCCATAACTTAACAAGTCAATACAAAATAAGAAATAAAGCCAATAAAAAAAATAATATCACAAACCATGTAGTCCCATTTACATATTTATCGGTATTTTAGGTATTGCTAAAATGATTTCTGGATAGTCTCGAACAGTTAAGTTTATTGTTTTCCTTCTGGCACTCACAAGCAGTATCGAATACATTTGACATGAGAAGGAGAAAACTTACTCCGGGTCATTGTGCTGAGCAAAGAAGGAATTGAAGGAGTAGCACAATCCCATTTCACCCAAGAAAAGTGATTCCTCCGGCTTGTCGTTGTTCTCCACACTAGTATAAGCGTTGTATTCGAATTTGAAGCGATGCTGGAATCATACAGTTACTTTAATTAAACAAGTATTTTCTTCACATTTAATATATAACATAAACCTAATGTAACAAATTTGGAGTTCGGACCATTTGACTATAAAATTATATTTTGGTTCGAAACTCTATTCAAGATTGTTTATTTATGGTAAAGTGAAAGGTGATTCGTTATGCGTTCACTGTTAAGGATGTAATGGTAAGGATAGTGAGATAACACAAAACCATTAATGTTATTTTATACATAATAATTGTGGGCTATGACCAAATCAGCATTAAAATATTTCACACACACCAAAATAAAAAAATTAAAAAATTGATCCGTTCCACGGACTAGACCTATGTATCCTTATGTATTCTGACGCGCTGAATCCGAATCCGAAGCCAGAATTGCTCCATCACCCTCCATTTTTTAATCACAATAAATACTGATTTTTAGAAAATGGCGGAGGGTGATAGAGCAATTCTGAATTCGGATTCGGCGCGTTCAAATGTAAAAGGTCAAAAAGGTTTAGCCTTTGGAACAATGTGAGCGTGTGTCAGTGTATTTAGCCTTGCCGACTAAATTTTGATTAGTGCAGTCCAAGAAGTAACGAGACGTAATAATGTAATAAACTATCGAGAAGCAGAGCACAACAATGTCACCTATTGAATAACATGTTTACGTCGACGCAAAATCAAGCGGAATTTTCCTTCTCTGAAATCGGAAAACTCGTCCCATTGGCGCTCACCACAATTACTAACGGAAAGCAATAGAATATCACTTGGCAGAAAAACTGTTATTTCCCCATTACTCGACGGAAAAAGGGGTGGAAATTACGCTTAGGAAAGGTTCCAGGCACTTCGGTGAAGTGGAAGGTATTTAATGTTAACGAGCGTCCATGATGTTAACATATGCTCCTTTCTGTCCACTTTGATTCCGGCATCACGAGTCAAGCTTATTCACGATTGTATCGCAAATTACGTATTATATC
>NNCF01128790.1:15796-48998 GCA_002313205.1 Laupala kohalensis
AAAAAACATGCTTCTTGGTTCGGAGAAACCCGCTTAAATGATCCGAAATGAACATTCTTTTTATTATTACTCTGATATTTCTGCATTTGAATGGAAAATTTGAGTAAAAAGTACAAAGATAGTATATGCTTTTATCATAACATATAGAGGTCGCGACATCACGTCAAGCAAATACGCACACTCTTCGAAGTTGGTACTAAGATAATTTTACGTACAGATATTAAATATCCAATTATTGGTTACACAATAATGTCGGAATATTTCTAATTATGCATTGAGAAAATCGTCCTCACCTTGCGATTCGTTAGAATCATCCACTTCGATTACGAAACTAAATTTTCTAATAGCGTCTTCACTAGCATTCTTACAGTCGGACACGGCTAACTGACACGTCCAGTAAACGGTACGTTCCCTTTGTAAAGGACAAATAGAAGTAACAATACTTTGGAACTTTGTATTGACATACAAAACGAATTATTCGGTGAAGAATCAGGAAGTTAAGATTGGCAATGAGTAGTACATTTTATGTAGTTACAAGACATTTACAGTGCATTTACAAGACGCAGTCCTTATCTATCGCGAGAAATCAAACATATCAATATTGTGTAATGGTTGCTACAGATTTTATTATCATGGTGACTTTATGAAGTGAAAAAATAAGGAAAAAAACAAACTAAAACAAACCTTATGAATGAATTTTAAGCAAAGAAATTACCCATAAGTGTTTACAACTCATTCTTTAAATTATGTACTTGGTTGTGGATAATACGAGATGATGGAGAATGTTGTGGATTTGTGAAAACAGACTCAAAGCCTGAGAGATTTTACTTACTTTAAGAATTAACTCTTGATAGCCTTCAGGCTTGAAAATGTGTGGGAAGTAGTTGGAAACGTTTTTGAAATTACTGAAAGTTTCATACGTGCTATCAAAGAGCACAGTCAAAAATTTCCGAAGATCCTCTGCTTTTTCATTGGGATACTTTTGGATCCTGGAATGAATAATATGTACAGTAAGTTGAAAAATTAAATAGTATGTTTCATTATTTCTAAAACATTTATTAATATTTATTATTATAAGATAATGTTCTCATATAGTAATGAATGACGAGGTACAACAATTTCCGAATACAATTTTCTCTCACTGGTCTTGCCACGTCAAATATTAATTCTGACAGCATAGATTTATAACACAAAGTTGTGCCCCAAAAATGTGACGAAAAATTGTATGTAAAATGTACTATTACTCGCAGGCCGTAAAAAAAGAAGTTGTATAGCGTTGCTCCAAGGTACTTTTGACCTGTTGGGTATTTTGAAGTACATAAGATTTGACATATATTATCTGAAAATATTGGAGTACTTTATTAATTAAGAACACTTTTATGATATTTGTATTGATACTTTTATTGCATCAGTATTTAATATTATTTCTGGAAAGCATAAATGATTACATTTTATATATTTTATTACAATGTATTTTGTTAAAGAATTAATAAAACAAATAAGTTACGAAATTTTCAACTTAATTTGTTTCATTTGAAATTAATTGTTGAAAACCAAATTATTTTTTCATTCACGTCCCAGTAATCATTAATGTAAAAGTGAGAATAATGTTCACTTTAACATTATTATTGCCAACTGAATACGCAGGTCAATCGATTTTCCGGAATTATTGAAAGATTTTTGAGGAAATATGTTGTGAGCTGATATTACCAAAACATTAATGCGGACATACTAGTATTCTCTAGATATTTCATAGAATATCCTTAGGAATTATCTTGAATACCTCATTTCTTCCGTGCAAAAGGATTTCTTGAGAAAAATGTATCATGATTTCAATCCATTTTGTTGATACATTTATATTTTCTTTTTTTCTTATTAGTTTTCAAAAATTGTTTTAATTTAATTTTTGCTGTGCATGTTATTTTTGTGGTATATACGTTTTAATGAGTATTTGTTGTGTCCGACTGTCATCGTTCGATTGAAGATGTATTCCTTTAATAATGTTATCTTAATGTTTGTTTTCAAATTTTCATTGAAACTGAATGTTGAAATAGATTCTACAACCGTGCTACATAACTCAATAATCTGTGGTGAGTATATGAATATATTAATAACCTGATACTCACAGTTCTTCTACACTCTGATTATCAAACTTGTTTGTAGGGCAAATGGTGACAGCAGGAACGTAGCTGATCCATTCTTGATAGTCCCGCTCCATGGAAATAACAGTCGGATCTTTCTGGTAGCGTCGCCAGGTAGACAAACCGATCTCAGTGGCACCAAGCATCGCCAACAGCATCACGATCACCCAGAAAATACTCAAAAACGGTTTAATATACGACTATGGTAGGTACAAGGGATGTAGTGTACAAAAATAAATATATATAAATAAAAATTAAATGCTGAACGTTGGTAACAGCATTTTGATCGTTGAGTTGGTTCGTTGAGAACGGATGGATCGATTTGGCTCATTTTTTTTAATATTCATAATAGTCAGAATAAGGTTTTCAGGGGGGGAATCGGAAAAGTTGCCCGGAAAATTTGAAATTTCGCGATTTAAAAAAAGTTTTTTTCTATGGAATTTTTGTATGAACTCAAGAATAAACGTCAAATATAAACGTAGGCTTCCGCGGCCGGAGTCAGTATGAACTTGTCTGTCCGGGACAAACTGCATTTTAGTAGATACAACTACCAACGTTTCGACCATCATGCTGTGACCTTCTTCAGGGCAATGTCAGAGTCGTAACTCTACGGGGAGGAGATAGCCAAGCAATCTAATGGCAGAGTACGACTCTGACATTGCCCTGAAGAAGGCCACAGCATGATGGTCGAAACGTTGGTAGTTGTATCTACTAAAATGCAGTTTGTCCCGGACAGACAAGTTCATACTGACTCCGGCCGCGGAAGCCTACGTTTATATTATGCATATTTTGTTCGTCGTTTATTTTTTTCGCTATGTAATACACATGTCAATAAACCAAGTTGCATCGTCTACGACCCAGTAAAATTTGCGATGGTCCAGGACTCGAACCCGGGATATCCTATTTTGGCCGCAGGTGTGCTACGACTTGTTATCGCAATTTCGCTTGATATCGAACATGGTATCGTAATTTTCACTTGGGCTAAGACGATGAAAACTCCCCTCCCCGTGTAGTTGTGATTTAAAAAAAGTTGCTTTTGGTTCAAATGTGTTTGGTTGTATTGCATCATTTTTCTAAGTCAATTTTGATTATCCGAATTTTTTATTATCCGTACCATCCCTGTCAGGATTTCTTTAGATGATCGACATTCTACTACACAACAGGGTTTTCATTCAAGTTGTTTGTGTGAACCTCAATATCGTCATAAGGACCACAATGTGTGCGCTATTAAAAGGCAATGGAATATTTTGTAACAATAAATGTATTTTAGTTATTTATTGTTACTTCCTGTCTAAAATTAAGGAACATAAAATACCGTACGAAAAATGGGAAGGTGCGAAGGTATGGCGACGCACATTTTGCTCAAAGGTATAGCTGCCAATGATTCAGATTTTGCTTTATGCCCCTGCTTACGGCAACACAATTTACAAATCAGGATGGAGTTACGTAAATGGGGTAAGAGAAGAAAAGACTTATAAACGTAATATTTTCAAAAATAAAAACTATATAAAGAAAATCTTTTATAATTCCTACAGTTAGAAATTTAAAAAATTCTCGTTTCCTTTACAACGATAATCATTTCATTTCAAATCAGCACAAAAATACAACCCTTCAATCTTTCTTTTCGGTGCAAACAGCACTGATTTAATAATACTCCTCAGTCAAAATTCGAAATTTTCTGTCGTCAAAATCAAAATATAATAATAGAGAGCGATTTCGTGAACTTTGTTGGTCCACCCCAGTCTTCGCTAATGTTATACATATTTACTGTTTCTTTCATAATTGGTTTTAAAATACAAATTGAATTGTAGTAAAATCAGAAACTACCTGCCAGGTAACTGAACTCACAGCTCGAAGAACTTCAATGAAGTCCACATTATTATTAAGTTTATTACTTTCATTTACCTGAAAAGCGAAATATTAGCTACTTCATGCCATTCTCCGTTTTCATGGTACAGTGAGCCAATGATCGGTACTCACATGCTACTCAAATTCTCACGGTTCCACTTCAGTACAACCTCTTTAGTCCGGCATTCTATAATCAAGAATGTTCTATTATCTGACAATCTTCGGCAATGACCGTTAAATTACAATACCGTTTTTTAATAAATTATTACGCCATATCCTTGACGTTTGCCGTAATTCGTAATCATTTCTGACATTATTTGTCAGAAATGTATATACATTTTTTAATGTTGGTTTTAAAATTAAAGCGCAAATAAAAAATATTAATATAATGATACTTATTTAACTTTCGGTCTTGTTAAACCCCGTTTTCAAGAAAAAACCCCGTGGTCCGAAAAAAAAACAACTAATCTGGAACTGACTCAGGTCCCAAGTGTGCCGAATGAAAGAGGTTCCATTGTACTTTTTCTATTCTATTGTAGTATTTGTAAATGGGAAATGTAGCTTGCTATTGAAGCTTATCTACATGGAGCGATATGAGGTAGGAGGTGGGTGGTAGGGTCATTGTTAGTAGGCGGGCCGCTTAGCTGGGTCACGTGGAGATGTTAGTAAGAGTAGTTAGTAATACTTAAAGAGTTATTGATACCAAGAGCAGTGGGAGGTGGATAGGAGGAGGCAGGTTCGCTTGTCAATAGTCACAGCTATATGAACTGGGACATTGTGTGAAAAGCTACAATTTTTTTCTGACCCCGTCGAGAATTGAACCCGGAGTGACGTGGTGGTGACCGAGCACGCTAACTACTTAGCAACCGGAGGGCTATTGTACTTAAGTACTTACTACTCAAAGGGGGAGCGTCCTCTAGCAGTCAGGTGGCTGAATCCATGAATGGATGACGTTTCCATGAAAGTCCAAAGGAAGTACCAAACTGATGCCATCTTCCCCTTTCCACAGCATTGCAAAAGGGTGTGTGTAGGTGATGCCTCCAACGGTTGTGTCGATAACGGGGGTTGGCGACGGCGGAAAAGACGAGGGTGTGACGCTTTCAGTGGAACTCCCAGAGATAGTTCCGTCCAATACGGAGATCTCATTTGAGAGCTTGCTCTCTGCTATGAAACAAAGAATACATGAAGAAAATGGGAACATATGATAATACAACGACGACCCGAGACACAATCAACAGGTAAAGGAGTTCTTCAATTGTAAAGAATATAGCTCCTCTATTTACTCATTTATACTCCCTTTTACCTTCTCATATACGTAGTATATAGAAAGTATTGTAATAGTGAAAAAAATTGTAAACGAGATTTTTGCTGAAATATCCGTTTTGGTGACTTCTGATTCCGAAAAAGTTGTTTTTAGCTAGACGTCCGTCCGNATTTTTGCGGAAATATCCGTTTTGGTGACTTCTGATTCCGAAAAAGTTGTTTTTAGCTAGACGTCCGTCCGGTCCGTCATTCTGACCGTCTCTCCGTCCGTCTGTGAGCAGCACTCCTGACCGAATGATAAAATATATATTTTTTTCAAATTAGGGTAGAATTTACTTCTAACATATGCACGTGCTTTTCTTTTTCTTTTTACTTGAACACAAAGGGCACTTCACATGAAGGTCAAAGTACATTTTTGAATATTTTTCAAAAACTGGTCCAACGATTTTGCTTTAAATTTCAGTACGTAAAGTACAACTAGTATGCATTACATCCGTGTTAGCGGTATTTCGCTTGAAAGTTTGATATAGACGCAGTAAAATAATTTCTATCTGCTACATTTACGCATTTGTTCCCTTTCAAGAAGCTTGAATAATATTTAGCAGTGTAAATGGACCAAACAGGCGTAGAATACACTGTTAGTAAACTGAAATGAAAGATATGATAATGATAATATACATTGGAGGACAGAAAACGCACTGCAAATACGAAAATACATAAATTTCTGTCTACAACGAAATTACATTTACACAACACTTTTACGATATTTATAAGACTGATACGTCTCTATTTGTTTTGAAATATTATTCTGAATGTTTATTTTACTCTCAGATTTCAAATATAAGATAGTAATAAGTTCATCTAGCGACTTTGAGGGTGAACAGAACACTGGAAGACGACCAAAATATAGAGGACCACGCCAGAAATGACCCTTTCACTATAGAATTTTTTCACTCTATGCTGCAGACGGAGAAGTGTATATGAGAAAGTATGTGCAATGGTTTTGCCCCACTAGTTTTCAATGTAATTCCCGCAGAGTTTTTTAAACACTTCGCAACAAAACAGCGTATTTCTTCACTGAATGTTTAAACAAAAGGTCCCTTCACCTGACGAGCCACCTCTGTAATAATATACGAGCGGTTCCACGTCCAATAGGTCCGGTTCGGATGGACTGAAAAACTTGTGCCCAGATAGATTTATTCAAAAAGAAATTTATAAGCAGAATTTTCAAACCTTTAATATGCAATCTACCATATTTCATAGACATTTGCCTTTTCATAAGTTTGATTCTTAACTTTATTCAAAAAATTTTTCATTACTTCAAAGACGTGAATTTGTCAAATCATAGATTTCCAAATACATTCAAATGCTCGTATACGTATAGCTGAGCAGAAAATTGTTAATCCGTTAATTGTTAATTAACAAAGAAAAATATTAAAAAGTTAAAATAGTAAGTTAATTTCTAAAACCATTAACGCTTTAACCATTAACATCCGTTTCATTTATCTTTCGTTAACTTAAATATTATCTCGCATCCTCTGAACCGACAATCTGTGAGTGCTCAAGGCTATCGGGGATGTCCATTCTTTCCCGCGAAATGTCGGTAATTCCTCGGACATCATACGCTTTTGCCTCGATGAATGTCAAGGATTCAATACCTCAGCATAGTCTGAGATTCTCACGCTACGCGCCATAGCAAGGGCCTGAAATTGGAAATCAGCAGTGCTCAGGGGCAATAGAAGATCATCGGATGACGCAACGTCATGGGAACTCAGGTAAGGTGATATGCGCCATGTCCACGTAATTAAGTTCAAACTAGAATTCATTAATTCCATTCGAGAATGCTATACAAAAAGTAAAAAGATTCATTTAGTGACTAGCGGCGACCCCCTCCCCACTTCTGTTCCTACCCTCTGATTCGTGGGCGGAACTTGAATTCAAAATCTAGAGTGAATAGAAAAAAGAATAACTATTATTTAGTTGACTATTTTGATGTATTTGCGTTCAGTGTTTTTTTAACGTAGCTTAACTGCATGTTATGTAGAAGAAAATACTATAGTACCGTTTGACGATCCCCATTGGAAAACATGCGAAGTAAACATCAGTTTCAGATGAAAATTTTCATAAGTTTATATTCATGAAGGGAAAAATGCGGTTTATGCTAGTTGATCATGATGAGGAATATATACTCTTGCTACTTCAAATACAATTAACAAGAAAAAACTTATGTTTTTATTTCCCTTCTGTAGTCTAGCCTATCTAAACTATACCTACGTTGCAATGTACTATTGCATGTTTCACTAACTATAGAATCCTTTGAATATTTTAAATGGTAAATCAGTGAAATAGTAATTAACTGTTAACTTTAACTTTCCAACAGCATAATAACGTTTAACGAAATTTACTTTTGAAGTAAGGGAGCAATGTTTTACGAAGTTAAATTTCGAACTAACTTTGTCCACCTCTGCATGTATCTTATTGGAAATTTTTCGTGGAACCCAATTGTGCTCGCATGTTTTGATCTAAAACTTCCTTTAGCGTGAATTTTAAAATAAAAAAATTCATGATTTAAAAAAAATCGAAACATGGTTTTTGGATTTAAAAAATTCCTTTTTATCCACGTTTTAGAAAAAAATTGGTTGAGTGCCGATGTATTTGGGATCAAAAATTCAATAAAACTAAAAGTAATAAATGTAATGTGTCTCTTCATCTTAAGGTTTCTTAATATCACCGATACATAAAATCTCCAACCGAAAAAAAGGGGCAGATTCATATTCTAAGGGAGTTTCGTAAAAGAATATTGTTTTATGGAATAATTTCAAGCGCATATGGATTCATGTAAATAAATTTGACGAAGAATCGAAGCAAAAAATAATAACACTCTCTGTTTAATGTTATGAAATTCCTTCACGTTAATAACTCCATACATCGATTAATTGTTTACATAAGTTTAAGAAAGAGCAAATGTAATACATACGAAATAAATATGATAATAATATAATACATTTTTCGGTTTTATTATTTTAATGATAATGTACCAATGTGAATTCTCGTATTAATCGATAATCTATTTTACTNATAATGTACCAATGTGAATTCTCGTATTAATCGATAATCTATTTTACTTTTAATTTATTTCACAACTATGCCAAGAATTACTTTTATTGGTTTAAACCAACGATTTTCGCGTATGAAAAATGCAACTGATTTAAGTAGGTTTACAATACACACGCGTAAAAAATCTTTATTAATAAAATATTAAGAATTTTACTTCATAATCAAGTTATTTAAATATCAGTTAAACTATTCTTACCTTCATTTAGAGTTATACAAATACCAATTGGTTGATATATATGATTTTAGAATATTCGCTAAATAATAAATGTAAACCTGAAGTAGAAAGAACGTATGTTGAAATGGTAGCATATGAAATACTGAAAGCAACTAGAGATTTTTGAAGACCTTTAACAGTTTATATACTGGGTGACGTACTGTAAAAGTTTAACAACAAAAAAGTTTCGTCACGTATTATCGAGATGAAGGTATTTGTGATGAGTTTGCAAATGCCGCATGACAGGAATGGTTGTTTCGATCGTATCAGCGACAAATGGTATACCAAATCATTCAAAAAGTAGAAATCGAACTAGTGACAAAAAAATCATGACAGTACTCGAGGATAATTGTCTTCAATTCCATCATTACTTCGCAAAAGATACCATTAAAATATAAGAACAGTATACAGTAAAACTCGCTTAAGACGCTATTGCCCTGGACATTTCCTACACTGGTCAAATCCACCTGTTCTGCTCTGTAATTTTCGAATTAGACGCTCTTCTCTCTTTTTCTCCCGCTCCATAATCCCCTCTTCAATCTCTCTGAGTAATGTATCACTTCCTGGAAATACTGTAGACATTGTTGCTTTGTTTCGTCCAACCAAAAGACCTTAAATGGTAGAGGTATGTTGTCACGCGGAGTGAATGCACTAGTTATGTTGACTCATTCCACATTCGGGTGAATGTATCGAATGGTTTAATGTTTTTTAGTTCGTTGGTGAGTTTGTTATGACAAGTGCTAGTAGTATAACTGGAATAAAACGTAAAGCTTATCGATTTCGGACAAGCTGAACATTTTGAAAAAGTTATGCAGCTAAAAACATCATATCCAGAACCTCAAACAAACGAAAATAGATACTTTCTTTCCCAGCACATCAGAAAAGTAACAAATTTTTAGTATGTATGTATTATAATTATTATTTTACATTGTAGATACCTATCGTATTTATGAATAATGAGCAATACATATTTTAATTACTTAGAGGGATTCACCCATAAGACTCTTCCCCGCTTAAGACGTTCTATCGAGTTGGTCCCTTGAAGAGGGTCTTAAGCGAGTTTTACTGTATTTAAAAAATAGGAGAGTTTTATCATTACTTCGCGGAAGGTGGGTAAGAAACTTGCTTCTTGATTAAATTAAAAGTATAGTACATTTTTGTTTGTTTCTCCGTGGACGGAAGAAACTATATGTTAGCAGGTGCAGCGGAGTCGGCATAATCGATTTCCACGAAAGGAGCGTGAAAAGATTTTCTCGATAAGAGATATGAATCAAGTTTTGTGGGTGTGAAGAAAAAGTCAATATCACGGCCGTAATATGTGTTCTCGAAGATTAAGGCTTGAAAGAGAATGTTGTATAGATATTATTTTCATTCTTTAGTTTTTCTAAATATAATAAGCAAGAGAACACTTATGACAATATACCAGTATTAAGAAATTCAAAGATAAAATTGTTTGAATATAATATACATTATACACATTTCCCTCTTACCTACTTTCTCAAAAATCCTGGAAAAATTGTTCTATGGAAGTCATCAAGATTATTTATGTTGGTGTAAAATTCTCTCTGACCATCAACATGGTAACAGAAATTCCTTCTTTACTCAGTGCAATATTTTCCTTCTTAAATTACGGGTCCCCGTACATTGATGAGGATAATTCTCATGAAATACTTCTTGATCTTCAGAAAGCACCCAATCATGTTATCCTTCTTTCGGAATTGGATTGATGCGGTATATTTGAACTTCTTACTTAAAAGATAAAAAAAATTAATTTGTTTAGGCCTATTCCAAAAATCAAATACTCTATAAAATTACGTCCAGAACACTTCCAGAGTTATGCGAAGTTCGATATTAGATTCTACACGCTTTTTGTCGTTCGTCACCGTAATGTCATTAAAACGCAAAATGGTGCTCTTTGTGGATGAATAACTAATTTTCTCTGTAAACACGTCAACGATCACAAGATTCAACTTCTCCTCTTGATTTCGTGACAATCGTCTCATTGGTAACACTGGCAAAACGGTATCACACCTTTTCACTCAGTGGTGGCAATTAGGGTGGGAGGAGGTGTAATCACTTTCTTAAGGAAAGATAAAAATTTCATTTTAATCAACTAAAACTGAGAATTATAAATAAAAAAAACTACACCATCCTTCTTTCCATTGATTTATTTCATTATTTAAATCATATTTAGAGGAAATATGCAGAAAATGTCCTATAAATGAAAATTGTCAAAAAAAATTTGTACCCCCTGCCCCACTTTTGATTCCCAATCACTGCCAATGATCACTATACAATAGTATTACCAGTAGTACAGCAGTATATCTTCCACAGGTGATACTATTGATAAATGGAATTCAAATAATTTAAGGAAAATATTTTAGGTTTACACATTGATTTTAAGAATTGTCACATTGATAATCTTAATTTCAAACTCAGTAAATTGAGGTATGATTCAGAATTCTAGTCCACGTTGCAAACCACTAGTTCATTACAGCAAATATTTTGCAATTGTTTATTCCCATTTATGTTACGGCATTAGCTTTTGGCAACACTCAACCCAGAGCATCCAAATTTTCAGAATACAAAATAGCATAGTTTGGATAATATGTAATTCCAGTACAAGTTAATGGGCCGACACTTTCAGACTCCACAATTCAAACATCAAATGATGTTATCAGCACCAAGGGACACTCTTTTAAACAATAAATTCAAAGATTACCATAATTTTTTTTTTTTTTCAAAGTTAACCAGTATGTGTACTGGCACAAAAAACTCCCTAGTTTTATAAAGTTTATAAACTATATTTTGTATTCAAGTAAATATTCAATATAATCATGTGAATTATTTAACTTTCATAATTCTTGTATATATCATGTATTGTACTGTAATAAAAAAATTATTATAAATGCTAAATCATTAACATATGCTTGTTATAAGGTTTCTTATTATTTATATTAATTAATTATTTTATCTTTTCCCAATCTTGGAATGGTTGAGCACATTATTCTTTATAACCCCATTGGGTTTTTTGTAGATCAGAATTGATGGGAAGGACCCTTGCTTCTCTCTGGACAGAAAATTTCTTCCTATCCTCCTTGTGGTGATTGACCATTACTGCATATTTGGAATTAAATTTATTTATTATTTAAAAAAACAAACAATGTCTCATGAAGTTGCCTAACTGTCAAAAGTCAAATGAAGCATTTCAATTTTCATGATAGTTTTTGAGTTTCTCGTAAAGTTATACTTGTAATTTACAGGAATCTTAGTTGGGGCAGAAATGGTGAACATGTTATGAAATGCCAAAATTAGCTGTTACCATGGTTCGCCTCTCTTATCAAGAGATGATTCTTTCTAACTAGTAAAATCAAATTAAATCTGTAAATATAAAATCTTGAGGTACACCATATTTAATCATATGTATTTTTACACCCATCACAGTTGTTTTCCACTAAATTATGGTTAAAAAAAGATCCACTCATGAATGAGCAAACAAAGTCTAATGAAATAATACGTACATTATAAAAGATGTTTTAAGTTTAGAATGGCCACATATTTGAGAATCCTAACTTTTGGCCTGCCCTCATTCAGATCTATTGATTCTCAAAGAAGATCCATTGTTAACTCTCCATTTTCATACATTTGTGGAGGATTTCTTCACCCATTTTAAATTGATCTACTGTAAATCATTAATTTCCATTTTATCCAATCATAGAAAGTGACTTTTTTCACTGTTCTTTAAACAAATTCCCTGAAAAAGATGTTTTTATGCCTTTTGAAAAAAAATGTTTTATTGTATATTACTTACTATCTGAAAAAACAGTTTTATGGCATATTAACATAAATTTGTTTTGCACCGAAAAAAGAAACTCTCTCATAAAGAACCTTTATGAAGTAGATGTGTGTACATATATTTCAATTTGATAAGATTTATATAATTTATTTTGGGGAAAAAATTATACTTGACTACTTCCAGTGATGCCCTCATTTCAGACTAAACCTGATGAAGTTCTTACATGAATTTTGAGGCTTTCATATAAATATATTTTGAGATAACTATATACAACCTAGTTCACTCCTCACCCACATACAATGAACATGTAAAGAACGATATTACTTTTACATTATATTGGAGGTATTCAGTTTGTTGTTGTTGTTGTTGTTGTTTCAATAAAGGGCCATATCATTCAGAAATTGTTCTATAAAGTTCCCTCCCCAAAGAGGTAAAAGATATCATTAAACTTAATTTTTTCAAATTTGCAGTTAAAAGCTACCTACTCCACCATGTAATAGAATTCAGTGATTCTTCTTCAGTGTATTTAATAAAAGTTTGAATTTCAATTACTTATCAAATGGTTTTCTTTTTAATCATTCTCCTAAATATTAAATATATCAATTCCTTTATACTTTATCATACCATTGCTGTAGTACTTAAAAAATTAGAGATTAAATTTCTAAACATTTGCATAAGTCCTACTATTCGCATTGATAGTAAAAATATATTCTTATGGAAAGGATTTAGATGCCTTAAATTTGCATCAAATTTCACCAAAATTTCCAAATTCTCTATGCCTTCAGATTCCCTGGAAATCTGAGCTCCACTGAAAACAAAATCCTGGATCCACCATACCACTCTTCCCTGCACAAGAAAATTATTTTTAATGATTAGAACTAAAAACAAGAATTTCATGTTACTCATGTTTCAAAAAAGCTCCATAATATTCTCTCTCACCTTTAAGATCTTGTTTCCTAGTCATAAAGGCTTCACCAAAGAAAGAAAAACTGTCTCTCAGATATTTAGCAAGTAATAATTTCTTGTTAAGAACACTTTCCAATTGTTTGGCACAAAACCAGAAGTACATCTGTAACCGATCTCCCTCAACTGAAATTCTCTGAAATCCAGTGAAAATTGTATAAATTATGACTCATTTTTCTCATCTAAGGTGGAGGAATAAAACAAAATTTTAATCATGGTTGTGCAACATATTGTTATTGAGATAGCAGTTCATTGAAGTTCATAAATTCAATATATTATAATGAGGGGCAAGTAAGGCAGATGAGTTTCTATCTTGGCAACAACATTGTACAATTCTAGTTCTAATTTTTTGTATTTGCTTACCTGAGACAAGAGAAATGAGCCATCACTATATAATGTGAGATAAGTAATTAATTTTATCGTAATATGAACTAGCAAATGAAATTTCTCCTAACTGCAGATATAGATTATAGGAAGCATCCAGCTTATCTCATAACACAAGGAAAAGATCATCATGAGCAGATAGGGATAGGTCAACTATCAGAGTGTCAGTCTTTGGTGATAACTTTACTTATCCTCTTTCTTGCGTTGACTGTAACACTTATTATGTAGATTAGAGATCACAGAACACTCCAGATCAGACTTAAAAAACACATCCATGAAGAGAGACATAAAATTACACACTAACACTTCGCTACTCATCTGAACTAACACCAACTCCACCATGTAAGATTTTAACTCCACCATGTAACTTCAACATACAAGAAATAACTACAGATATCTATATGATGTTATAACACACCACCTATATAACATTAACAGAAATCCAAATACCATCACCCTAACTAAGAGAGCCAACTTTTCTTACCTCTAATTCATGTGGTGTTCTTGCATGGGTTCATCCCACATCAACATAATTCAACAATTGAATTTTTATCAGGGAGACATCAATATTACCATGTTATTTCCAATACTAAACAGTCCTTGGCACATTTCTGCTACTCTCATATTCAAGTACACTCTCATAGTCAAGGTCTGTTCAGTTTGTTCACTGCTTTCTTCCTGTTCAAAACTATGTTCTGAAGTATTCAAATCAATAAATAATTTTATCCATGCTTTTCATTACTAAGAAACATTAAAATAATTTTTACAATACCTAGAAAACAGAATAATTCTGTTACATAACATTACATTAATAATCTTGCCTTGCGATAATCCTGTCAGGTCTAGATTTGATGCAGTGTTTCTATTATAAATCAGCAGACATCCATCATCAAATTGCCATCAGCCATTTAACAGTACTATCTCCACTAAATATTCATAAGTTGAAAGAAGCCAACGACATTAAATGTTCTGATTGCACTACACAATGAAACAGTAAAAATTTAGACTATAGCAAGAGTGCACAACAACTTAAATTTCCAGCTAGGAGAACAGTTTTACTCAGCAATACAAACTTACAAAGACACCAAGTTCGGAATAAAATCTGCATAATTGACAATTATTGAATGTCACAAGTTTCAATCCAATAGACTTCACACAATCCCTATAGGACAACAATGCACATAATTAGGCAATAACTATAATAAGGCACTCAGAAGATGTCCTTCACTTATTTCGCAAAAAAAAAAAATCTTATGACATCTAAAAGTAAGAATTATTCTAATAACTCATATTAATGGCACAACATAGTGCTAAATTGTCAAATATTCACTGGTCCAGAAAAACTAATTCATTTTAACAATTTTCTTAGAATAAAGTAATGTAAATATTCATAAATTGATAATAAAAATCTTAATAAGAAATAAAATATATCCATTTAATATATTTTTTTTCTTATAAAATCAAATATACATTTTCTTAGTTTTACAATATTCATGAGAATCAAATTATATCAAGACAATTTTTCCAATGTGTTTTATGATGAAGAAAGCATTCACACAGTAATTCAATGCAGTTTTACAATTAGTAATACCTATAAACTATTCACAATTAGTCAACATTTACCCAATAAAGATTGTATATTTTTTATCATCATTGATGTACAGGTAGGAAAATTGCATATTATCCAAGTTAACCTTTGAGTCACATCTTGTAACATTCTATTCATAAAATGAAAAACAATAATTTCACATTTCTTTATAATATAAGAAAATATTGCAAAAATAAATTAAAATATAGTACATAAAAAAAATTAGCTGAACTAAACATTATAATCAGAAAGCAATAAAATGGCTCTTAATGAAATGTGACTCTTAGTTGCTCATATTATATTTTAATTCATTTAGTAACAGTTTTTATTTAATTTTTAAAAACTTACAACATGAAAACTATCATATATAACATCACATGATACAACAAATTTGTAGCAATCACTTAAGGTTATACTATAATTTACCACAATGAACTAGCAGGAAACATCATCATTTAAGTCTCTTGGAGACGTATGTTTAAAATTTCATTTAAAATGTGTTTAAAACAAATTTTAAACTTGAATTGCTAACTAAAATGCAGTTTTTTTAAACAAATGAAAACAGCATCTTTTGTTTTTATAAATTCTAATTTCTCACCTGAAGTAAGTTCTTGCTCAAATGAAGAATGGGTCCTGAATGCTCATCAACATGAAATATAAATGATTGTAAGAAAATAATAATCTTTTACTCACAATTTTAACATATCATGGCTGTGAGTACTTGCAAATGTTTGCATACTTTGGTAACATAATAAATTATGTCAATGTGTACAGTCATAAATAAAATGTTTCTTTGACCTCTATGCATAGATGTGTTTCAGAGGTTCAAGGTATGTAAATAATTATTAGAATGGAATTTAAGATATTCAGCTCCTCAAATTTTTCATAATTTTTTAAAACCATGAACTCAAAAGTTAGGTGTATAAATTAATACACTCATCTATGTCAATTCTCTAAAATTTCAAACAAATAGGTAATCAGTTAAAAGATAAACAGTCAGTTTACGAGGATTCCATATCTCCAAAATATTTCCAAAGAACCACTTTTGCTTCCACAGCTCAGGTGTTAAACTACATCACAAATAAATATTAATTATTGTGTATTTTCTTATTCACAGCACAACCTTATCATACTCAAAACTTTTCTCTTTCTGTACTCCAAGGAAAGAAAAAATTATATGAAGAGTAAGTTTGAGACCCTTCAGACATTGTTATATTCCCAAGAATTATGGGGTGGGGGTGGGGGGGGAATGATTAACCAAAATGTTTCCCTGTTGCTAGCTTATGATTAGCAATTTTGCTTTTCAGAGAGTTCAGTTTCCAACAGTCAGAAAATATTTGTAATTTTTCACTTCAATGTCTCTTGGATGTGACAATGGGGAAGTGAATTCTACTTGGACAAGTCAATGATGTTACAATTACAAGAGAAATTAATATGCTTTTCAAACATTTACTTTAAAAATAAGGATTTATCTAAAAAATACCTAATAAGGCAAACTCCATGAACTGCTAATTATTTTATAACAAGATACAAAAGCAATATAGTTAGGAACATTATGATTTAAATTAAGTTAAAAGTTTTATCAATCCAAGTTAACAGTTTTTCTAACAATAGATTATAAAATTTAACATTGAAATACATATTTCAACTACAGACTTTGAGAAAGACCAACAAAATTTTATGTAGAAATAACTGCAACAAACACTTAACATGTAACACATTCTATAAATATTTTTATTGAAATAAATATGTATAAGCCTAAAGATATAATTGATTTTAGAGAATAAATAATAAATTAAAGAAATTAGTATGTTATAAAATAAATAGTGTATTTTATATCATGCTCATGAAAATGAAATGTTAGAAAAAGACTCTGAATTAAATAAAATCATTCATAATATACAAACAGAACATAATTCTTTGATTTACCTCTGAATTCAAGCAATCACAATCACACTGATATCTTTGGATACTTCTTTGTTTGAAGATGATGTAAACAGCCTATTAATTATATTTCTCTTAGCAAACGTAATTTTTCATAGGAATCAAATGCATCAAAATAGAGTGTATTTATGCATTCTATAAAATAATGGAGACCTGCAGGAACAAAACACTGCCCTTCTTTCATTCTGCAGCTCTGAGGAATAGTACTTATTTTTAAAAAAACTTCAATCTATTCATCATAAATAGAACTTAGTTTATAAAAGTATTCAATCTCAGTTGGAGAACTTGACTTGGTAATGTGGTTTAATTCATTTTAAACATAAGTTGCATAATATACAGTAATTGAAACACCAGTGTCATGCTATCAATAATTTTGTGGATTTGCAAACTAACTAGTATTAAAGGACCTTCGCTATCTATTGTGTGCCTGTCAATAGTGTTTTCTCAAAGTTTATCCAGCTGCTTATGCAAACATGCTCCTAGATAAGATTCAGTCCTCCATACATCAAGTTTTGTTTATAGGAATTGCCAGAATCTCTCTTCCTTATTCTTTTAATGAATTAGAATTAAGAATCTGTATATGAAAGAAAAAGGCATTGATGGAAAACTTTCATAGTTTGCTGCTTTTTCCATCAATTTTGTAGTAAGATATTAGTTTATTCAAAGAATTCTTTGAAAAAATGTCAAGTCATTGGGTATCCAATAAAATTACCAACTTATCATCATACTTAAGATTTAAAATCAAATCACCTAGTGGCCAATTATATTGGCATACTTTTAGGAATTCACTTTTAAGTATTCTTGCCATCTTGCACAGTATAGACTTTTATCAGTCTATTATGTCTTTCAACTTAATGTATAGACAGCAGCTCAGCACCATTCCAAATATTTGTAGAACACATATCCCTAATCCAACAGCTCCAAGGATCACTAAATGAGCTTGAACTTCCTCAGTTATTCGGTAGATACAACCCTGAAATAAATAACATTATTAAAAAGGAAGAATGAGATAACAAAAAATGTTTTCAAAACATTAATACTTTACTATATAACTAACTTGTCTTCTGTGTCCCAAGAAATCAACAAACAATAATATTCAACAAGTAAGATCATTTTTATTCAGGAAAGATTTCATTTATAATTCACAGGATTTCATTCATCACAAAGAGAAATTGAATAAATGAATGTAATTTAATTAATATACACAATATATTTGAAGAAATCAGCCTGTTGATAAATATCATTTATAACATGTTTTCTATTATTTGTCTTGTACCCAGTTTATAACTGTCAAAAAAAATCAAAGAAATTATTACAAACTCAAGTCAGAAGGCTATTGTTAGAGAGACTTTTTTGACAAAGATTTGCTTCAGTCCAGCTAGTTATTTTTGTTCTTTTTGTGTGTGTATTTGGTAAAGAAATGTTATTAGGAAAATAGTATATTTGAAAGTAATCAATGAAGTAGATTCCTGGTTCATTATTATCGAACACATAATGACCTTTAATTTTGAAGAGGCCTGCTTACAAATGGACATTGCTGTGGGTAATAACACATTGACCAGTTTACTTAAATAATTTGGGCATATAAACCCAACTTCCAATTTTAAAAAAAATACTTATCGCTAAATAAGCATTTAAAAACTGTATATGACCACATTGTATTTTGGACACATTGTGGTATACCATAATCAGTGGGCTTTTCAGTTTCCACATGGACCCCGACAAGGTTTCTTTGACTTGTGAAGTTTTCATAATCTACTTGAAAAAGAAGTAACAATTTCGTTTCACCCCTCCTTTAGCCATTTCTAAATCCTTAATTTGAGTATCCTGTGGCGGCTAAGGGGATCCCCCTTGAAACATACGACAGCGCGCCAAGCGGTCTCACCGTGTAATAGATATTGGACGGGTGATGGCTGCGTCCGCAGAACGGAGAAGGCGAGCGACAGCACGAGTCGGGCACGCGATGGGACTCCAAAGTGGGAGGACCCGCGTGCCACGTGCTCGCTTCCCAGTCTTCCCACCGCACGGCACCACAGCATCTGTACTGTAACGAAACATTCAATACTAATTCGCCTGTGAAGTAAAGCACGCTTGAAGATAGAAGGTAAGGAGGTAGTCCATAAATTAGTAACGCATAAGTTACCATTTTCTAATACTCGTCAAACCCATCATAACGCATCTGTAACGATACTTCTTACACCCCCGACCCATAAAAACATAAAACTATTTCTACAGAGGCACTTGAGGTACTGTATGGAGTCTTACCGCTAGATTCATTTGTATTAAAGATGAAGTATAGACGAGTTTTGGAAACAGCTGGAGATATACGAGTAAATGAGGAATTAATACACAAAGAAGACAAGGGATCAAAGGAACGGTGGCACACCACTTATTGGAAGCTTGGCAAATTCGATGACAGAAAAGTAGGAAAGGACGATCGACGTATAAATGATTGGATAAAGCGGATTTTGCACATAAAGATAGGAAATGGTTTAGATTGAATTCTTACATACTGGAGTTCCTTACAGGGCATGAGAATTTTAATGACTTTTAGGAGGATAGCTGTCAGGAGAGTAGAGATTGTGTGCGTGGTAGTCTAGTGGAAAGTCGAGAACGTCAGATGTGAGAGTATGCTTTGCATGGACAAGAACGAGAAGAATATCTAAATTGGATAAGGAGAAATGGGGATAATACTAATGACAACGACTGCAAGATATAAGATCGCAGGGACGGGAACGTTAGGTACGGTCAACGGTTAAGAGGCACAAAAAAGAGGAAAATAAACCAGAAAAAGAAGAGATCAAACATGAGAGCCTCGTAATGTCCCTGTTACAGACAAGGTGGCCTTTCGTCATGGTCAAAATGAAATGCAAATAAATAAATTAAATAACCTCTCCCCCAATAATTAAGTGATGCCAGTCTCTTAATAAAGGAAGCTTCCCTCTCTGTAAAGGAAGCTTTTTGATTCTTTTTGGAAAAAGTGGGGACAAATTTTGACGCACTTACCTAATTGCTAGTTCCTTATTGTTCTATGTTTTACAGAACGGTTGATAACTTAGATTTTGCATGATGGTACCATTCTATGCATCCTAGAGAATCCTCTAACGTGAGGTTCTTTTGCTACCCAAGTCCGCGGTGACTCTTAGATAGTCATGGAGTGAATATTTGGTAAATATCAAACTAAAAAAGAATTTTTTACTTCTTAAAAAAAGGGTAAATATCTCAAAAACAGGCTCAATAAAGTCCATTCTAATACATGAGATAAAAAGTCACATTACCGAAAACTACCCCAATTATCCCATTGAGCGATGAATCTATCAAATGTTTTGAAACTTCTCAGAAGGATGTGCGTTAGTCTCATTTACCCGGTTCAAGGATTCCCCGACATCAGGGAGTAATGCCCTTTTAGCCACCTTTCCAAAACAATTAAACCCATTTCAAAAATTATAATTTTTACGTTTCTTTTCTTATTAATTGTCTTAAAGAGCATTACACTTCTCCTGTCGAGGGCGAGTCTACCCTCAATCGTCCTCTCCCAATTAAGAAGAATTACTCACATAAATGAGGATTCACTAGGTGCACTTGCACACTAAATTTGAAGTCAATCGTTAAAATTGTTTTCCTTTTCTTCTTCTTTTTTTAAAATCCAAAACGATTTGTTAATGACTCTCCTCAATAGGCTCCGCCTGTTTGGTAAGCATCCCACAGTACTCACTCGCAGGGCGGGAGGAATTAACTTCAGAATAGACTAAGGAGCATAGTTTTGTTTACACGCGAACTGAAATAATTGTAATAGTGTTAACATTTTTTGCGTTAGCGGTACTTAAAAGAAGCAGACCACTTAATGAATATGGTGATGATAATATTAATAAAATAATAATATTAATAAAATAATAATAAAATAATAATATTAATAAAATAATAATAAAATAATAATATTAATAAAATAATAATAAAATAATAATATTAATAAAATAATAATAAAATAATAATATTAATAAAATAATAATAAAATAATAATATTAATAAAATAATAATAAAATAATAATATTAATAAAATAATAATAAAATAATAATATTAATAAAATAATAATAAAATAATAATATTAATAAAATAATAATAAAATAATAATATTAATAAAATAATAATAAAATAATAATATTAATAAAATAATAATAAAATAATAATATTAATAAAATAATAATAAAATAATAATATTAATAAAATAATAATAAAATAATAATATTAATAAAATAATAATAAAATAATAATATTAATAAAATAATAATAAAATAATAATATTAATAAAATAATAATAAAATAATAATATTAATAAAATAATAATAAAATAATAATATTAATAAAATAATAATAAAATAATAATATTAATAAAATAATAATAAAATAATAATATTAATAAAATAATAATATTAATAAAATAATAACAATAATAATAATAATTCCAGCGGTAATGTAACGAAAGAATCCGCATAACCTTAAGTCGCGTTTTTAAGCACGAAATTTTTATTCTTTTACACGAAATATATTTCTTAGTGCTTGTAAAATTATTTGACGGCTAGCAGCCACCATAGCACTTTCTTTACGGAACAAAAATTGACATAAGTGAAAATGTTTCCATTTAATTTCGAGCACAAATATTTGAGTCGTTTAAAACTAATAACTTATAAGAATCATTAAGGCACATTGCAATACAAAATCATCACATTTTATTTTATAGAAATGTATTCCATCGTAACACGTTTTCCTAAGATGAGAGAAGAATGAAATCGAGCCGAAAAAGGGCAAGGAAATGACACAGATCATTATTGTTCAGAAATACACCATGAGTAATAAAAAGTTGTCTTCATCAACTGTGTGACCATGTCATAAAATGCTACCAACCTACTAAATTTTCAAATCATTAAGAATAATTTTCTTCCCGCGACATCATTTGATTTAACTTGTCAAAACACGACATCACCTTATACGATGGTAGATGATATCTAAGGTCCTCGCAGCGAAAGAAAACCAAGGGATCGAAAACAATGGATCGAAAACACGGTGTTGTCATATGTCTGCTGCGAGGTGTGGCCTAACGTAGTTCCACCCATTCTAGACGGTATGCTACATCACCCCTACAAAGGCTGCTCTAAACCGTTGAAAAGCTAAGTTCAGGCAGTGTCAGTCTGGCCAAAGGTTAGATCTCAAGCCCCTCATCTGTCACAGTTGGCATATCAATTACTGCCGGTTCTAGGAATCTAATATAGGTGTTTGCATCCAGACATAAACTCACTAAGATTTCGCTGAAAAGAGTAAAATGCCCAAGTTTCTACAGCGAGAGTAAGAGTCGGTGATCTTGCAACACTGTCATTGGTTCCTCCACTTTCACATGGTCTTAAGACTCCCTCCTCATTCCTTTTATTTTGCTGCGAGCAATGTAAGAAGTATTTCGTACATTTCAACAATTCCATCCATTACTCGTACCTACGGAATCGTTCAAAGCGGACTTACGTCTTGTTGCACGGTGTCGATGGCTGCTGTTCGAGCTGGATCCACCTCGTAACCTTGCAGGAACGTCGTGTTGAGGCTGGCACGAAGCTCGTCCTTAACGTGATTCTGGTACACGTAAGCCAACACACCAACAAGCGCCTCCAAAAGGAACACCACCAGGAGAAGGAACGTATACTGAAAATATATTTCAACATCAACTGGATATTAGTTACACAGGACCTTATTAATAGGTTAGAGCAGCAATGTCCAACTGGCGGCCCGTGAGCCACATGCGCCCCGGAGACTGTTTTTACGGCCCGTGAGGTATAGTACATTTTATATCAAATTTTCAAACGTTGGGGAACACTAATAGATGATCGTAAAGAAAAGGAATAAAGTGAAAGGAAATAAGTCCATTCGAAAACTTGTGGTTTAGTCTTTTAGTGTTATTTGCCTTCGTTCAGTGATACTCCTGTATCGAATGGTCTAGAAGAGAAACCTTTTCCTAGCGACCTGTAAACAAGGTGGTAGTGAGAACTTATTTGACAATAGTGTAGAACAGCGCTATCCAACTGGTGACTCTTTTTACTAAGAAACTTTACAAATAGAATTTTTTTACGGCCCGCGAGTTCTAGTACATTTTACATCAAAAGTTTTATCAAACGTTGGGGGACACATCTTTGTGTTATAAATTTACGCTGTCAAAATTAATATTTGACTTGGTATATTCGTTGAGAGAAAATAGAAAGTTGTGTTTGGAATTACCCCGTGATACATACAACATGACATTTTATTACACTGCTAATATTAAAAATATTTTTTTTAAATAAAGAAATATACTACTTAATTTTTCCAGCTTGAAATAACATACAACTGTCGACGAGAATCAAAATATCGCTTTACAAATAATTAAATACTATTTGTTTAGTTCGTCCGACAACACTTGGCCAAATCCCATCCCGTGCCGGTCCGAGCGAACGAAAATGCATAGAAAATGTTCCTTCAGCGGGTTAAGTTGGACAGCGCTGGAGTAGAAGATGCCACTCGTAACCCAGGTATGTCAGTTGCAGTTTCCCTACACCAGAACGGATGGTACTTCATGGTGAATATTTCTAAATAGGCAACTAAATCTTGCACCTCCTTCCGGTAGATTTTGAGAACATGTCACATTCCCGCCAAAAAACAGTGACATCGCAGATGCACTTCCTCGGATTATTGAATTATTTTTAACCCGACTTTAAGCTTCTTCTGTCGACACAGAGTTAAATCTTTTAAATATTTAAAATTTATATGAATGATGGAAAAATATTTTTATCGATTTTAGCCTGGAAATCTCAAATTTTAGTAATAGACAAACTAATGTTTGTATGAAATACATTCTCTCATTTACATTTAAAATCTTTTAAATAGTCTATCTGCCTTCAACTCTAATAAAAAACTATTAAAAAAATTTAAATAATTTTTGTGGAGGTCACCGGTCATTCTGAAGAGATATTTAACTTTTCGATAGTAACTTGTTCACGGTTTAGACCGCCACTGTCATCAAAGTTATGACCATTCGGATGTATTACTAGGCAATACTACGTGTGTCTGCTCAAGAAAGCATTTACAAACTGCGTATGTCTACTTGGGACATGGGGACAATCTCCGGAAACGAACAAGTCACATTACCGATCAAGGGACTAAAGCAATGACGAATTTAATATTTATAAAATAAGGTATTTCTTTCTATTTATAGTTCCAGAAATGAATTAGTGACTATTAAAATCAGTAAAAGTTCGATATACCAGTAGGATTAATAACATTCCCGCCTACATTTAAACCCGCCTCTACCGGAAGGAGAAGAGAAGAAAAACCCGGGATGGGGTGGGGCTACAGAGATAATGCACAAAACTGTGACAAGGAAGTGTATATAGATAGAAATAAACTTTTATGAGTAATACAAAACAAAACAAAAATAATGAAAAAATTGCATTTAATTACTATTAAGAATAGTATAGCAATGACGTAATAAAGTATAAGAGGATATAACATTGACTAGGATCATATAAACACAATATTTTTTGGGAAATTGAAACTCGTATCAACTTCTTTTATTAAACTTATAACCCTTTGATGGGGCATCCAGGCAGCGGCCGGACTGGGCGGTGGCGTCTCACTCCCGACAAGAAGAAGGGGGAGGAGAGAATCCGGATTCCTGGCGTCTGAGGAACTGGTCAGCCTCTCTCGACCCGCCCCGACCGATGGTACGGTCGACAGCGCACAGCGGTTCCCATCGACAAGCATCTATCGATTGCAACGGAAGCGTTGCGAGTATGCCAACATCCTCCTCACGAAGAACAAAATTTCACAATAAGCAATTATCTCTTTAACAAAATAACTCAATGTTGCGTCGGAATCTCAGTCCTTCGTTTATTCCTCGCTTGAAATCACGCTTAAATAAGATGTGATTTAAGACACTTCAACAAAGATTTAATTGAACCACTGAGCCATTTTTTTTTACACCATTTCATCGATGTGACTAAATATGTTTGAAAAAAATAACAAATAATGTGAAAAAATGTAGGTTAGATGGACCCTTGATCGGAATTGAGGGGACGGTCCCTTGCTTGTTTCCGGGGAGTAACTTAGTTTATTGCCCCCCCCCCCCACGTGGTCATACGCAGTTTGCAACTGCTTTTTTGACAATAAAGTTTATTATTATGTTACACGAAATAAACAAAATTCAAAGCAAAGTACTTCAAGAAAGAGGTAGGTCAACAATAACTCCCTATACGAAGTAAACAGCACTACGTGTCAACCAGGAAAATGAAAAAAAGGCAATTAGCCGTAATTTCATCAATATCTAATTTAATACTATACGTTATACCAAATTACAACTAATAGGTTCTTCAATCAAATATAGTGTTTTTTTTAAATTTCAGTGTGCTGAATGTTTTACGCCTATGTCATACGTAAATACAAATTTCTTTTTATATAATAGCATAACAACAGACTGATACATCAAATATTCACATTCTAAGAAACAAAACTACTAAACTGAATTGGTACAAAAGCTATATACAAGGACCTTCAAGAATTAAGATTTTTAAATTTACAGGATTGTGAAGCAATAAGAAAAATCACAGAAACACAGTGTTTCGAGGGGGGGGGGAAAGAGAACCAAACAACATACTATATGAGTATGGTCGGAGCAACGGAAAAAGTTCCATTCTTTGCGTATGAGGGATTACTGGGCAAAAATGAAGGGATGAAGGTAAACTATTGTTGATTCCACTTGGTCCATAATATCAATTCGCGAAGACGAAGAAGAATCATAGATAAGTATCCACGTTTCTTTCCTTCTTTTTTTCCTGGATTTGGTTCGACTAGACCTCCCCTGTGATAGATGGGTCCATTCATTCGTCCCTCGCGTCTCACCCAGAATGCAGGACGGAAGCCATCCACTGTCGGAAGCAACTGAGGTCCTTCATTGGAACATCAGCAGCCAGAGATAAGCACGTGGAGGGAAGTAGCGGCGACCGGCGCCTCCACCTGGCGTCTACGAGCGGTTACTCACCTCCTACAGCGGCCTTCAAGGACGTTGGAGACGCCTCGTGCCATCGCTCCAGTACTGGCCGGCACTCAACTCATCAGTCAACTTTGTCTATATTTTACATACCAAGGGATGGGATTTTTAAAAAAAATTTAATATCTGGGTGCGAAACAAAATTCTTTTCCTTTTTTGTGGGGGGAGGGGGGGGCGGATGTCTTACAAAGGGAAATTCCTAGACATACCTTTCTTAAATGGAGTTTGGTTTCCTAAAAGTTCAAAATTTCATAGAAATATTGTGAATATATAATATTAATATAATGAGCTAGTTCACGGTTCAAAAACTATCCGTTAAGTTCACGGGAAGGTGAGCGCAATAAAGCCTGTTCAAATAATTATTGTGGGGATGGGGAGGGGATGCATCTCTTTTCTCTTCTCAAATTCCATATTTTTTTGTCTTCATTATTGTTTGCAAATAATTGATCCAATTCTGTCCGCGGATGCGTAAGTAAGAAGAATCAACTTTATGAGAATTGAAAGTTTAATAACCATAAAATATGAATGCATAATTAAAATCATCATAAGATAATTAAAATATATTGTAAACATTGTAAAAATATTGAACGTTTAGAGCACAGGGCATTCGTGGTTGTGACGAATGTCGGAAAATATTAAATGAAAAATGAAATTTTATAACTCTCAAGTTTTTATTTTATTTGTTTAATAACCTATTTATGGATGCCAATTTCTCGAAATTGTTTCCTGGAGTAGAAGAACAAAAGACTAGGAAGAGAAGACCAGAAAAAGAGGAGGAAGGAGAATACGATAAAGTGGAAGAAGAAAATAGGAAGAGAAAGATGAAATTCAAGGCGGAGAAAAAAAAGGTACAACAATTGAAGCATTGGAAAACCATTAACTTACCACGAGAATGAGGCATCTGTTCTCTTTCCGAACGCCACAGCATCCGAGGAGCGCCACTGCGAGAGCAAGGGAACCTGCCAATACTAAGGCGCCTGCAGCCAGTGACAGGTTGCCTGAAGACAACAGCGCGAAGGCAGAGCTCTGGCGCCCTGCCAACGTCCAGATGCCCACTCCCAGCACTGCACATCCAGCCAGCTGTAAATACAACACACTATACGATAATGAAAATATTGAATTATTCAATAGTGACATTGAGAAACACTATGGAAGTAAATACTCTATGACTGATGAGCAATCCTATAATTCAAAGGAATAAAGGGATTTTCCCCAAACTTTTGGATTAGGGTAGTTCTTTAAGTATCCAAATTTTAAATTTGGATGGGGAACGTTTCAATTTTGTTTTATGTCTATGAATAAAAGTATTTTAAAGGTCGGTACCAAGCTTTAAAATTTTGATATTTTTTTGCAACAGTATATTTCGAAAATCTGAAATTTTAACGAAAGTGTTATTTTGAGACATAAAAGAAAATGGGAAGATGTCTCATCCAAAATTTTAAAAATGATTTTTTTAAGAACCATCTCCTTTGAGTATGAAATCTATCGGTTGGGATGTCACATCCAATTGTTTGGAGAAATACGAACAACAAAAATAACGAGGGAATTTATGTATAAATTGGCCTTCATATTAACAGAAAATTATAATTTATATTAGTCGTATTGTTGAAATATTTCAAGGTTTGAAACAATGAAAGTAACATAAGCTATTGAAAGGTTCTCCGGAAATGGGGTTCATAGCCCTAAGAGTCAATCTTTCAGCTACGTCCTCAATTGAGGCACGTAAATGGACAACGTTTACACTTTTTTTTACAGGAGACACAAAAAAAGATTCAACACCTTAAATGATAATGAAAAATTACGGAAAAATTTTTGAGATTCATTTTTAGATGTTGCAATTAATAATGCATTAAAAAAATAAAATTTTATCCAAATTTAATGTTTTGTTGAGACCACTGTAAGTACATGTAGAATATCCGAAATGCGACGTAATTTTCGAAAAACGCTCCATGTACCAAGAATAATTCCCAAAACAGTGTACGTGTCACGCCTAAAAACATCATTTTGCCAAGCGTTACGACAAATTCTTGAATACTTATGAGAAGGTAAAACATATTATAATATCGATTTCTACGACTATTATTGCACAGTACATGTTAGTCATGTGACGATGTATATGCCTACGCTATCTTTTGAGCGTAATGACAATTTACATACAACATAAGGCACTTTAGACCGGTTACCACAGCATTGACGTTGCCAAGAAGAACGTTTTTCAGAAAAAAAAAGTACTTTGTTTTTGGCACTTAAAACCTTTTCCATTTACATGTCTCAATTGCTCTAGTCTTCAAGATGACGCATTAATTGAACAGATCATGACTTATCGCTTCCCGTGCGCTCCTTCTTGTGTGATAAAGGTGCAGTCTTATGAACATTAAGAGCTTCGTAAGCTTTTCTTAAATATTGATTTTTGTCATATCGCTCCACAAATAAAAAAAGGGATCGTGAAAATAAAAAGAAATGTTTCTTTACTACGTAGTAATTATAAGAAATTAGGTAAAACATATGCTTACACTATCAAGTGCTTCCAGTTCACTTAAAAACCTTGTCACTTAAAAAATTGTTTATTTGTGGTGATTACATCTCTCTCACGGATTACTAGAAATCGTAAGATGGAGAGTAATATATAATATAAATATCATACGGGTACATTAATGACCTTCTCTCCAAAATTCTTAATTATCAAATTTTAATGGAGAAATTTAGGAACCTGGGTTTTGCTTGTATTACAAACAGTCTTTCAAACTGTGATGTGTTGGCATGGAGTAAAATTTTTCCTGAATAATATGCATTTCTAAATTAAGATGAAAATTAATAATGCTTTGTAATGATGAAAATTAATAAAATATGTAGTATGAACCCATCTATACTAATAAAAGTGAATTCAATGGAAATTAGAAAAATTAATCGATGAAATTATTTTAAAAATTTNCCCATCTATACTAATAAAAGTGAATTCAATGGAAATTAGAAAAATTAATCGATGAAATTATTTTAAAAATTTCGAAGATCTCTTCTTAAGAGTTATTGCAAGTAGAATACAAAGTTCAATTAATATCAATGCAGTACAAGAGCAGGTAAATTGTTTGCTAATTAGTAGATGTGAATTTTCACTCGCATGACTGTTGACTATGAAGCTTACTGATGTGTCCGCCAGAGTTCAATTGCGTTACGTAAGGCGGACAATCCACTAAACGTACAATCTACGTGACAGAATCCAAGAAACAAAAAAAATATAAAGTCTGTGAATAACATTGTTTTCAAGTACATAATCTAAAAGTGGAATGAAAACCAACGAATTCAATAGACTTAACTACGCGCTTTATTTATTAAGCTTTCTGTGTGAATCCTGTCAGGATTTTAAAATAATTCGTAGTTTCGTACATATTAACCTACTATACTGAAAACTGTGTACTTTTGTAGGTTTTTTTCCGTGGTATTTAATTTTTGAAATTAACAAAAGTGAACATTTAATATCACGAAAATAAAGAAATAAGGAGACTAACACACGGATTTAGAATCAGAAGCCCAGGCAACGCTGGATAAAATGAATAAGAATAATATGAAGGCGTTTTAATATCCTCTGTAGGGTGAAATATATCATTTCACAGTACCAATTTTTCTTTGAATGTTGGTGTAATTTTTGTATGTTTGTTTAACAATGAAAAAACAAGGGCTCAAATAACATAGACGATGACGACGCCTAAAACCCCGTTAAAAATGAATGGAAATATTTTTTTTTTAATTTTTAGGTTGTATTTTTATGTTTCTTACTATTTCTGCCAGAAAGCCCAATATTAAGATCCACCAAACGTTATGACAAAGCTATCTTTGATAGCGCACTGTTCATCCCTGCTTGAAGTAGAAATGTTCTAACACGATACGTCTATTCATCCTCCTCATTGAATTCAGCATACGAACACGTTTCCCTTAAATTCGAAAAACGATTGTAATATTGGTTGGTAAAAATCATCGTGAAATTAATCTTAAAACGAATGCGTGCATACAGTTACGTTAATTGAAGTAATTGTAAATTTCGTACAGTGATAAAACAAACGAACGATTGTCATTTTTGTAATGCAAAATACAACTTGGCTCAGATGAGTCAGTTCTATTTCAATAGTTCCTCTCATTTACAGATACACTGAATTATTTTCCATTTACTTCATCGCTAACGAATTGAGTTTTTAGATACGATCTTAAGGTACTATATTATATTGTTATTTTTTAATTATTTTATTTTAGCCATTGTAGCTCAAATATTGTTTTGCAAAACTCCAAAACAAATCGTAGTCGAAAACGTGTCTCAACAAACGCTTTGGATAACATGGAAAATAAGAGAAAATTATTTATTTCCACATTTTTGTATAATTTTTATTCTTGGAAGTTCGAAATACAATTATTATATATTTATTTTTGATGATAATTTGAAACGTTATCATAGTATGATTTAATTTTTTTCATGCCTTGCATCAATTAATATCCGATTTTCTTTGTTTGTTATTCACTTTGTCGTGTGAATATGGTTTTCTCAATCTATTGCAGGTGAATTTTACTTCCTAACAAAACATATGCATTGTCTCGCCTTTCACTGCGGCTGCATTATGTTGTTGCATTCTGGCAGAAGTTTTGGCATCACAGAAGGCGTCTCGAGCCAAAAGCCCGTCATGCCCCAAATAAAGAGTGTTTGAAAGAACAGCATCACGGTTGCGCAATAAGTTAGAGCAAGTTAACGTACACCAGAACCAGAATCGGGATTAAAGCTTTCTTTCGGAGGGAGTGGTGGCAGGAGCAGGGAGGGGGGGAATTTACATGTAACACAGACCGATTGTTGTAATCTTGTAATACATTTTACCAATATTAAAATTGTGTATGGGTAATAATATACATCGGCATGGAGAGTATTAACGCATGTTTTAAAAACGAGTCAAAGTTTACCTGATTGAAATACTAGAGCCTCCTCCTTATGATTGAAGAAAAAAATGTAAATTTCATACGCCCCAAAGCAATTAACCAGGATACACCAAAAAATATTTATGGAAAACAGACATGTTTAATTGTTTTAATTGAATGAAAATTGACAATTAGATCAAATAATTAGAAATTTGTAGGTTTCCTGTTCCTCCACTCTGTGGTTATACAAATCAATGAAATCAACCAAGTAATATATGAGTGGTTTAAAGCATTTTTATGAACTAGATTTTCTTCTTTAAAAGTAAATATATCTTTCAGGCTACTGGCTTCGTATTTCGCATCCTTTCATTTAGCACAATGATATTAAAAATTATGTTTCTGAACTATTTTCATACGGCAGGAGAGAAAGGTGGGTGTTACCTTAATTATTTCTTGAAGCCAAGGGAAACATATCTTAGTATAACTAGTAAGTATTTGTGTAAAATGATGAAACATTCTCGGTGTTTTTGATATAAAAATGATAGGAACACAACACATAATTCGAAAATACGGTAAATATTAATAAAATTTATCATCAAGTTCTTGCTACATTATCGTTACGCACAACATAGATTGATAGAATCCAGAGAAATATATTTTCTATTATCAAACTCCTGAAATACTAATAAATAATGAATAAACAATACAAGTATTGAAAAAGTCGTTACAAACTGCGTATGACCACGTCGAGGGCAATAAAGTAAGTTACTCTCCGGAAGCAAGCACGGGACCATCCCATCAATTCCGATCAAGGGTCCTAAATCACAGGTGGATTGAAAAGATTGCAGTAAAAAGTTAGCTACGTGTTATAATGTCAGCATAATATCAACGAATGTGTATTTAATAGAACATTGATAGTTCACGTGAACATAATATTATCGAACTATTCATTATTCGTAATTTATTGTTTGTAAATTGTAACGATTGAAATAACTCTAAATTCGATATTAATCATTACCATAGACCGCCGCCTCTATGCAAGAACCTAGAGAGCCTGTATATAAAATCCACCTCTACCCGAAGGAGAACTTGAGAAAAACGGGGACCAGGATGAGGTTACTAAACGAAACTAAGACTCGCAATAGTTTTTTTGTGCATAACAAATACTAGGGAGAAATACGCGAGGGCGAATTAAGATGTCTAAATTCGTGTAGAAGCGACCGTGTTTATTCTTCACGAGCACTTCCGGTGTGGCAAGAGGAAGAGACTCCGGAACGATGGACCGCGCTCGTGGTGCTCGTCTCTGCCCCGCTGGCACTAGAGTGCTGAACACATGTGTGAACGAAACAGGAGTGGCCAGTCTTCTACGCATGCGCTGAAGGTCGTCGTGACGAAATGTAGCTCTATTTATACTATTGGAGTGCATACGCTACGATGCGTACGGGTTTTCACGCTAACTTTTTTGTCGAAGCAGCAGGGTTCGAATTATTATTAAATCCGCCTCTGTCTTAGGGCCCTTGATCTGGATTGATGGGAAGGTTCCTTGCTTGCCTCCGGAATTCATTGCCCTTCTCGTGGTCATACGCAGTTTGTAATTGCTTTTTTGACAATAAATTTATAGTTATTATCATTTACCTCCATTTATTTTATTTTACCGTGAAATTGGCAGAGTTGTAATAGTCGATAAAATCTCACTTCCAATACTAAGCACATCAACTTATGCTATATAGTAACTCCATTCCTTTATGATGGCGTTCTTAAAATTTTCTTTTAACAATACAATAATCATGATTGTAAGAATCAAACTATAATTTTATCACGAAAACTATTAACTAATTCTACGAATTCTGAGTATTTTAGACTTTCAAAAATTCATCATATGAGGAATAAACATTATTATAATGTAAATTAACGTTTATTTGACACTATTGTTGTGAAATCTTTCACACTTCTAAAATAAGTAGATTATCTCATTAAAGTTCGGGATAGATA
>NNCF01128790.1:57617-69913 GCA_002313205.1 Laupala kohalensis
TCTCTCTCTTCACTCACTCTGTCTTCTCTCTCTCTCTTCACTCACTCTGTCTTCTCTTTCTCTCTTCACTCACTCTGTCTTCTCTCTCTCTCTTCACTCACTCTGTCTTCTCTCTCTCTCTTCACTCACTCTGTCTTCTCTCTCTCTCTTCACTCACTCTGTCTTCTCTCTCTCTCTTCACTCACTCTGTCTTCTCTCTCTCTCTTCACTCACTCTGTCTTCTCTCTCTCTCTTCACTCACTCTGTCTTCTCTCTCTCTCTTCACTCACTCTGTCTTCTCTCTCTCTCTTCACTCACTCTGTCTTCTCTCTCTCTCTTCACTCACTCTGTCTTCTCTCTCTCTTCACTCACTCTGTCTTCTCTCTCTCTCTCTCAAGATAATTCTTGTTCGGTATTTAGACTGACAAAGTTTAAAAGAATTGCTATGTTCGGTATTCAGACTGACAAAGTTTAAAAGAATTGCTATGTTCGGTATTCAGACTGACAAAGTTTAAAAGAATTGCTATGTTCGGTATTCAGACTGACGTGACAGATTAGATGAGAATAACAAAATCGAAAGTGTGGGTGATACAATAATGCAAATATTCTTTGATTGTTCGAATAGTATGAAGTAGAATTAACATTCTAGTTTTAAGGATTAAAATCTGGAATTGAGAATCGAGGGGAAAATCGAAGAAACACTAAATCGGCATATTACTACTAAGAAATAGAGTTTTGAAATAATCTGCTCGTTTTGTCGGTCAGATACTCACCAAGAAGATGACGTTGAAGATGTGCAGTACATTTTTTAGGAAGTTTACGCTGCAACAGTCAGCATCACGACTTTTTCGCGTTACCGTCGCTGACCCCGCCGCCATTTTGCCCACCACACGTCACCCGCCGTCACTATCTCGTCACCGGTGTCTCATACCACCTGGAATCAAAAAGAAAAATGTTTAGTAATGAGAAGACAAGGTGACATTTAATTTCAAATTAGAATTCTACAATGAAAATGTCAACTGAATTATTGAAAGGAACATGCAAAATAAAGTTGCAGCAATGAGTCATTCTTGTCGGTTCGTAAAATTAATTATTCTGAATTTAAAATCTTAACACTTTGATGCGATGTTGTTGCGATGCTTCTTTTTCTACCTTTTCACGTGAAGGAATTGGGGGAGAGAGATGTTGGGATCCTGGGATAGGATGTACCGAAGAAATGTATTTGTCCTGGATGAGACTAGGGAAACCTAAGCTGGAGATCTAGTCCGTCTACACCAGCATTCTGAGTCATGAAAAGTAGTTGTTTTCTATTCATATTGCAAAACAGTGTGCACTCTAACTTTCATAACGTTAAGGAATGTGTTACGGTGTTACGGTTGCCATTTGTATATTTAAACTCCCCCATTATACTCGTCTTTTCTATTCCAGGCATTAATATGTTAAATAACATCCACGCCTAGGTCTTTAAATTCAATTCACAAATCTTTCATAGTTCCAGTAATTACTACATATAAACCACTAGCGCTAGCGATAATGTGTAATAATTATTGGTTTAAATAAAATGCATTTTGAAACATGGTGATTATTTCTTACTGCTTATCTTACTTTAGTAGCATTTCTTACTGGTACACATTCTTGGGATGGTCATATTCATTGTCTCTGTAGTCCCGTCCCACCTTCGATTTTCTTAAGGTTTCTTCTTAGAACTGAAGATTGAAGGTTCCTTTTCTAGATTACTGAGACTAGTTTGGTACTTGGCTGACAAAGTTTTTAACAATTTATCAATAAGATTTATTGGATATTTTTTTTATCACTATCATTAATTAATTTATTTACCCGTCAGGCACTCTGTAACTTGGATTATAAATTCTATAATGATACAGTGCCATCTACTCATGGGAACATTTCTTTCGCATTTTATGTTAACGTGAATGATCTTTGCTCTTATCGACAGTACACGGGTTCAATCTGCACTATAAGGATAACATTTCAATAAAACGGATAACAATAATTCGTTCAACCTCGGGTATTATATCCTGTTATTACTAATAGACCCGAAATAACAAATTGGGGTAGAATACTACCTCATCAAAAATTCAGTTGTTCACGGAAGGTTCAGGGGAGGTGTATCAATTCATTAAAATTACTGTAGTTCTGCCAGGTATTTTCTAATAATTTACATAATACTCAGAATTTGCTACTTTCCTATAAAACACGCTATGAAGAATACAGGCGTAGTTATCGTTTATGAAAGTTTTTTGATTATACATCTTTACAGTTTGGATACAGAAAATCTCAAGTTTCGAAGTTCATAAGCGAGATTATTCGTTCTTTTTTGTTTTGTTTTTTTCGGTTTAGATGACAATTAAGCTTCTTGAAAAAAAACGTAACATTGGCATGAGGCGTTATCATTCAATTAAATAATTGAATTTGGATTTATAGAAAACGACACATGCTTCTTTCGAACATACTTGGTTATGGTCCACTACTGCTTGTACAGTTAGAAAGAAATTAAGAATAATATATTTTACAATGCTGCATCTTAAAACCACATTTTATGACGTTGCTCCTAATTTGAAAATAAATTTAAAACAATCATTCAGAATTCGTACATCAGTAAAACAATTACTGGACATTCAAAATTTTAAAACAACTCGCAAATAAAACATAAAAATTCAAAAATGGAAAAGTTGTTTTCAATGTTAAACATACAAAAGTACATCAATATTTAAAAAAAAATTGAATAGAGAACATTCTGTGTACATGCTGTGAATATGTAATACATTTTAACCTACAGAAGTCTGGATTTTATGGTACAAATTACAACATTTTCCAACAAATATGAATGTCATATTTTAATATAATGACAACAAGAAATTTACATTAAAACGAAAATTGTAAATTGAAGAAAAAATGTATATTAAGATATTACATTATATGAGAATGTATGGAGCATTAACATAAAATATTTTGAAAATGTCAAAAGTTACATCAATAAGTTTCTTTTTCTACAATTAGATTTTAGGTAATTTGGAAGAAGGAAAACTTTCATAAGCAAAATATATGTACATTTCCCATCACTAGTGTGTACAAAGGTCTGTATAAACTCTTTTTCTTTCCAGTAAATTTACGTATTAATGAATTTTTAATTTTAAGCCACAAACTTTTAAAGTACCACAGGTATTTTAATTTAAGTATGTAGATACCATTAATATTATATGATATTAATTATATAATAAAACATTAATACGTACAACGCTTGAGCTTGATCTATTTAACAGCACAGCATGTGAATAATGATCCCACATCCAAAGAAATTACAATGCGATTACTTTCTAACATTAAATCATGAGTTCCTTTATTATAATATTAGTATTTACATGTTTACCAAATGATCTGTCAGCACAAGGAGTAATGTTTCGTGAGTTAATATTCATAGAAAACCTGAAAGTAAAAAGAACAAAAACTTCTGCAGCGCCATGCCACTGAAAGTGTGTTCTCACAAATGCTTTGTGGGGTTTTGCATACACTGGATCTCGAGTGACAAAGCATCCGTAATGAGTCTTCGACGCAGGAAGTTGTGGCGAAGACATTTCCTGGGTTGCAGCAGGCATACGGAGAAGAATGAGCAGTTAAACACGACATAAAGAGTCTAAGAAATGGCTCATAAAGCCTACAACTATATAAATCTGAAGAATATTTGTTTGTAAGAAATCCTCAAATGCTGTTCCTCAAATAGGGAAGGGAAAGAGCTCTTGAAAATCAGCTAATAAATGCCACACCTGATCCAGAACGTTCTCATTCCAGAGTTCGCACTCTGTATACACCCGTTTAAATTATTAATTCCGTGTTAATTAAATTATTAATTCCGTCTGACCAATTATTATTACTTGAGAACAATGTGTTCCGGGAGGGGAGGGAATTTCGTCTAACCCCTTTGAGGTAGAAAAAAAGTTTTCCTATTCGCAAAGGGCCGTGTTCGCGAAGGACCGACAACATTCCATCTGTGACTACGCAGCGGTTCTGATTACGGGTGAGCGAAATTAATTTAAGGTAGAGCTCATTTCGTATTTAAGGTAGTAGCTGCTACCAGTTGATGTACGTGCTCTAGAATTTGTATAACTATGATATAAAGGGTACTCCATATAGGGTCAAAGCACATTTCGGAAAATTTCTCAAAAAAAAAAAAAAAAAAGCGTAATTTGTTTGTATTACATCACCTTAAGAGATATTTCGCTAGAAAGTTTTGTATCGACGCTGCAAAATAATTTATGTCTGTTCTACTATCCCGTCAACTTCAAGAGTCTTCAAATTATTTATCGGGTTAAAAATAACCAGCAGACGGCAATTAAGCTAGGGAAAAATGAAATGAAAAACACAATAATGATATAAGATTCAAAACGTGATACCAGGTACGAAATTGGATGCGGACGTCAGAACGAACGTCCGCATATAATGGATTTGCATTTACGTTTCAAGTTTTACGATGTTTAAGACAGAGACTTTTAAACGTACTGAGAAATTTTCGTAATAAGTTTTACACCACTTGTTGAATCACAATACAAAATGCGTAAAGAAACAAATACGATATAAGATTCGTACAGTACAAAAACATTCTACCCTGTACATTCGTTTTGCTCTCCTGTGCAAGAACGACGAAGACCCGTTCCTCTGAAAACGACTACCTCTTTCGGCATTAACCTTGCAGGCAGATCTCCACAGACTTTAACTGCACGCTGTTGTGTCCACAAAAGGCAGAAACCGCTTCGTTTCAGAGGAATGCAATCACGAAAGACTCCAATTCGTATATTGGTTCTCCATAAAACTCCTGGGCTAATTCCACCGGAATAACCGACCTCAGACTTATGGTTAAAATGGGGTCTCAGCAGAGAAACTCCTTCAGCAACACAGCATCGATAACGGAACCTTCCGTAATTATAATAATTACAATTATACTGATCGCTTTCGTTCATTCGTTTTACGAGTACTTGCAGAAGTAGCACCTTCTCTAGGAAGTAACACGAGTTAAAAAATAGACAAAAATGCAAATTTTGCAGTCAATTATTTTTCCAAAGCTCTCGGATGCACTAAGCTCGAGTCAAATGTTGTTTTTCTTGGTTGAAACAAACAGTAGTAAGACATTTTTTAACTAAAACAGTTTACTATCTATTCTTGTTCCATTTAAATAGTATTATCAAGAGTTCTTTTCCTTTCGTTCTCTTATTTTACTTGATGTCAGTGACACTCTCGGCCTCTACGGTGCAAAATTTTGCTGAATTGTATCATGGACTCCTCTACATATCTATACCTCTGCTCGTCGCTCGAAACATACTTCCGTCCAAGACAACATTGCGAAGTGCCATGGCAGACACTATTCAGTCCAGGACACTATTTCAGGCGTCCAAGACCTAAAGTAGTGGTTCCCAAAGAGTGCGCAGATAAGAATGAGTTAACAACATCCGCGAATACCGTATTTAATTTATTCTAGTACCAAAGATCGACTAATCCACCGAGATCCCACACTTCAAATAAGTTTGAAATGTTGGATTCCCGAACCTGAAAGTACGTAAATTACATTTGTATGGAGCTCATGTTAAGCGATCGAGCGCAGTGGTGAATTCTCCCCTTCCATCCGCTGCAAACGAAAATATTTAAAGTATATTTCTTTTCATATTTAGTAGTCTTTTCTAATACTTGAATTTGACATGGTACGTTTAAATAGCGGTATAAAATTACCTAATAATGTCGTTACGGTGCGGTGGTGTGAGTCACGCATTTACAGTAACACATTTACCCTTTCCCTCTGAGGAAAATTCTAGATCCTCCACAGAATGGAAATAGTTTTCTATACAAACACATCTCTTACATCAGTGGTCTCCAATCTTACACGGAGGACTACTAAATTCATCGCTTTAAATTTTGCGGACGTGAACATGATTTTTTAAATGAATACTTTGTCAATTAATGTCCTCAGAAATAATCCGTGAAATGCATCTATTTAATTCTAACTTTAATTTTCTTTTTAATAAAAGCAATTTTTCAATTTATTGTCAAAAAAGCAGTTCAAACTTAGTATGACCACGCGGACAAACTAATTTACTCTCCGGAAGCCCATCCCATCAATTCCGATCATCAATCCCATCAAGGGTCCTAAGGTAGAGGTGGATTTGACATTTCAGCTCACTCCTTAGATAAGAATAAAAGTATTTCGGTACGTGTTATAACATGAACAGAATACCAACAAAATTTTATTCCATAAAAAAACAAAAAAATTATTTCACGAGTACGTAATATTATCTAACTATATATTATTTGGAATTTTATAAAACGTAGCTACTAAAATTACTCCAAATTCGAGGTTAATTATTATATATTATTTCTTTCTTTATTTCGAGTCTTCCCCGTGCACCTTCACCATTAGGCTATAAGCACCACCAGAGTTGCAATCTCTGAATTCCATTTTTTTCATATTGGTTTTCGTATTATTATGAACTATATATTATTCGAAAAAATGTTTACAAATCGTAACTATAAAAATAACTTTAAATTCGAGATATATTATTTCAATAGATATTTATGTGGATATATATTTAAACAAACATATTCATTCAATTTTATGAAACAAATCTTAAGAAGTTGTTACCTCGTCCGCAATGTGGATCTTGTTCAGCACTTCACATTTATCAAAGAAATGTTATTTGAATTTTTACTACTCTTTTTCTGATTCTCCAAAAGTTTCAAAGGAATTGAAGAATCTAACATTTATGCTATAGAAAACTAGTTCGAGAAGATCAAATATTGCAATTAATGTCAAAGTTTTTCTTCATACACCCAAAATTTTCTTGTGAACCATTAGTAGTACGCGGTTCACCAGTTAATAACTTCTGCTTTAAATACAGTAGTGTAAGCGGTCGCGCATCAGTTGCGCAGGAAAGTGCCTCAATTGCACAGAGCACCCAAGAGGAGCCCATAAAGGATTCCTCAATTACGCAGAGGCCGAGGCAGGTAGTCAGAAGAAGGGAAGAGTATATTAACATTCTCCCTCACGCCATTGCCATAGTCTGCAGCAGTGTAGCGCGAATACTATCATACCATATCTCAATAAAAGCACTGACTCGATCTTTTGGGGGAGTTTTCTCCTAAGGGGGCAGTCAACCGATCAGTTGTGACAGGGCGCTGTGGCTCTTTTAAAAATAAATATTCGATTTAAATTGATTTTGATTTTGTGTACTTGGCTGGCACTTCATAAATTAAGGGAGAATAGAAGCAACCTAATCTACAAGCCTCCAACAAGAATGAAATTAATTATCAATGTAATCCTTTCTTTTTAGTTATGCATTACTTGTCAAAGATACTGATAAGCACAATAAGAGTTCCAAAGAAGAGAGAGCTACCAATGCGAAAAACTGTGTAATACCCAAGGCTGATAAATAGCAAATATTTAGAAAATTAAGTTATAAGCCAAGGAAATTAATCGCCTGGAACCGGATGGAGAGTAATTTGCTTTTAACTCCAGTTCGTAAAATTTATCAAGGCGTGATATACAACATATGAGACAGCGATTCTATGAATCCTGACCTCAAGGAATGTCGGATTTCTGCGCAATCGAGGAAACCCCTGGTGACTACCTGGAGTGACTATATCTAAGAAAAACTTTTCAATCAGACCTAGGGGATTTTGGGCTATTGATGCCCGCCCGCGCAAGCACTATCATCGCAGTCGATATTCCCGTAAAGTTGACGGAGTTTACTCACTCCATCGCTGCCACCAGCGAAAAGGGCGGCAGCACCAGCAGCTCTCGTTCGTCCCCATGGACACGTGGGCAGGTGGACACGGGTAGCAAAGTACATGTGGGCGAGCAAGGTCACGCGTGCTTCGACCAGAGGATCGGATGGCAGGGAGCACACGTGTGCTTTAGGCGATTTGGGACTGCTGACATCGGCAAGGCGAGAAGATTGTTACAGTCGACGCGGTGACCGGTAAAAGGAAAGTTTCATACCAATGTGAACTCCGAATCGGAAAGTTTCACATGTGATAAAAGTGTCTGTAAGAGATAAATTGAATTTTTTTTTCTGATTGACACGTTGATTAAAAAATGTCAAGAACCCTGTTACGAAACTCGTTTGCTACTTTTCAGATATTTCACTTGTAGTTGAGGTACAACCACGTATGAGTCAACAAATTTATTCGCCTAAAAACGTCCTCTTAGGATTGAAGAAGTATTTTTCAATTTAGTAGAATCACGAAATTCAGAATATGATCTAAATACTAAAGTTATACTTATGTCGAACGAGGCATGTAACATTAGTATTTAGATCATATATATTAAATAATGGCTCTTAATATTGATAAGAGAGTTCAGGGATACAATAACAGCAGTTGAAACAATATTGTTTTTATTCGGGATTATATTGTCTTATATATGTACATCAAAAGCAATAAGACTCAAAACATTCGTTAAATGGGATTTTTTGAGAAGAAGTGAAAAAATAAATTCTTACGATCCATCTTCATTGGTTTATACGTTTTTAAGCAGGTTTTTGCAATATTGGAATTTTTCTTTAGTCAAATAACTCGTTGAGCGACTTATTTCAAAAGACCCGAAATAAGCGGTTCGAAAGTAAAACAGGAACATGAATACACAAGACAATTTATAATTCAGAAAGAGTAAGTTATATTTAGTGCATAGATCAATTCTGAAATGAAATTCAAAACATTCCTTTCACAAGTCCCAGGTTTTATTTATGACCCCAAAGAAGTTCAAAATTGTCAAAATATTGTAAATAAGAAAAAAAGCTTTAAGGTAAAAACGCAAAAAATATCCGCGTCCAATTATTTAAAACAATACATATAAAACAGGAATACAATATTCTCTGTTATAAGTCTCTAGTCCAGTGATCGCCAACCAGTGCTACGTAAAACGAGAAAATTTGGTGGTCCACAGAAAATATGAGAATTAATTGCAATTTTCGATCTGTTGAAGGAACTAGTTTCCGACGGTTAAATTTCTGTGAATTAAGTTTCAAGAATAGGATCAAGGTAAAACCAGAATAATTTTCTGATATAATAAATGTCCAATCGGTTATGCACATCTTGCATAAGCCACGCATCACTTCTTTAAATATCTTTGGGTCAATTAAGTAAATACTTGATTAAATATGTATTTACAACAATTAAAAGGTATTTTTATTTTAATAACGTCACTCTTATTTTAATAACGTATTTAACTTTTGAAGAAAACGTGTGGTACTCGAAATTCAAAAATTAATAATTGTGATCCGTCAGAACCCAGAGGTTCGTGATCTATGTTGTAGTCATGAGAGGGAATAGGCTCTCGCATAGAACTCCACTGTACTCACACATTCTATACGGAAGCGGCAACATCGCATGCAGGTCGGTCGGTCGCCTACTACTGCGACGTCGTCTTCGTTGTCGTCGCTGCCGACGCCCGCCGTTTCTCTTCTGTTTGCTCTCGCGAGACCTGCCCTCCCCTCCCTTCAACACCATCCAACCACCCACCGCCACCCGAAGAGACTCACCTCTTCAGGAGCACGAGGTACAGCAATCTCGAAAGAAGTCAACAACGTCGGCGAGTCGCGTAGCCCAAGATAAGGAGTTCCCGGAAGGTGCATGGAAAAATGTAGGCTTTGTTCCACACGACTTCATGGTTATTAAGTTCTTGATACGATGATCCACGAAGTAATTGTTAAGTTCTCCTTCTCTTCGGGGTTCAAAAAAACTACAATAATTTAACCCCTTTATACGTAATAAATCACACAATCCATCCGCAAAAAATACCTACTTATATATAACCAGCACAAGAATTACTTTCTTTACTTCTTACTTGTAAAAGCCGGAACCCACACCCATCATAAGACTAAAGAAACAAGATGCCTTTTATTTACAAGATACAAGCGTATCTCACAAAAAAATCTGTTGAATAGTTTCACCAAATTTTTGAATCTGTTATGAAGCTGAATTTTCAACATATGAAGTTGCGCGTCAAGTGAACACCACCTTTCTTCTATGCCCTATTATTTCATATTTCAAGTCACAAAATATCCATTTTTGGACTGAAAAAAAATTGTTAGTCATAGAAAGTAAATATTAATTTGTAGTTGCTATTTTAAACACATTTGGAAAAATCTCAAACTAGCAATGTTTGTTAAATAAGGGAGTAAAAGAAATACATATTTTATTAATACAGAATTAATTATCATTTCAGTTCTATTATCATTAAAAATATTTCGTGGGCAGACCATGTCTACTGGGGGATGGCCAACGTTTGATTACTATATAACTATTTGCACACTCCTATACATTATTAAAAATGCCAAGGTCTCTCGAGTATTCTTTCAATGGAACTTAAGCGCTCGTACATCACGAAAACTCTCCTTTTAAAACAAACCTCGGTTATATTTTGCTGAGAACATTATACCACACAGGTATACCAAAGCCAATATCAAAAGTCATACACATATTTAGCTTGTTTGTTTGGTAAATTTAAAGCTGATGCGTATGCTGTAACAGGTAGAAACTAGTGGTGCAAAACCATTGCACATACTTTCTGATATACGTTTCTCAGTCTGGACTAGAAAGCGACATTCAAGCATTCTATTAGGAGAAAGTCAATTTTAACAAATTACTCGATATTTTGGTCTTAATTTTACCCAATTTAAAAAGTTTATTAAAGAAATATTTAACTAGCATTTATATAAAAGAACATCTAATATAAAAATTCTGTTCTTTTGTTTTATGGGGGGGGGAGATATGATCAGTAAGATTTATATTGTATTTAAAAAGATATATTTATTAATACATATAAAAATAATTAGGATATTATTAAAGTGAGAAAAAAGCCGGCAGACCAATACTCTTATGTAATTTAATTAGAAACAAAAGAGAAAATTTTCTTGTAATCTGCAATTGCAAAATAATATTAATAAACATTAATCGTATCCATGATTAATTTCGTTGATAAACAGGTGATACTGTTTGTTTTATTTACCTCCTGTTAATTCGTAACGCTCCTTATCTATCTCGTCAAAGAATTCTGTAAGTGCTCAAATATTTTGTTTACAATAATATTATTTTTAACGATTGAAACTTCTACAAATAATTGAATTTTTAAAAATCATGAAAAATAAACAAAAAGATTTATCACGTATTACCTTCAAGAAACAAACACATAGCCTAGTTAGTTCTTCAAACGATAAGTAATAATATAAAATAACATCCTCAAGCATCAAACAATATGCACGAATATTAAATATGATAGACAGCTACACAAGATAACAAGAAAATCCGGCAAAAGGAGCAGTGGACACATCTGATATGTAAGTTTACGCAGCGAAAAGATGCAGCGTCACCGGATGAGAGATTACGACTTGTGTGTAGAAGTCGCGTGGCTGAAAGGTTCACGATACTAAGAGAAACATAAGATGCAGACAATCCTCTGTTCTCTGTTTTAAAAGTAACTTATTAAAATGACACATCTACAAAAATATACTCTTAAGATTTACACCATTGGCAAACTTAATACTATGCGCCATAAACATTTATATATTATATAACGAGTGTAAGTAATAAGCGCACGAAACAACACATTTTTTAAAAATGTATATGATTAAGTAATTAACTATAATATTTTCGTCGGGATCAAAGCCGATAATTCACGTTATTACTGTCTTTTATTAGAGATTTGAAAGTAAAATAAATAATCAGATAATATTTTACTCTACCTCTGCTTCATCCATGTTAAATAATATTCAAGCTTCTTGAAATAGTAAACACCAGATGGAAATTATTTTACTGAGACTATACCAAACTTTCAAGCGAAATACCTCTAATGCGGTTGTATCATACACTAATTAAACTTTGCATACATAATATTACAGTAAAATCGTTGGACCAGTTTTGGAAAAATATTCAAAAATGTACTTTGACCTTCGTGTGAAGTGCCCTTTGTGCTCAAGTTAAACGGAAATTGGAAGCACGTGCATACGTCAGAAGAATATTCTACCGTAAATACGAAAAATTAGGAACACACGGGCCGAGGGACAGACGGGCAGAGGGACAGACGGACGATCCGAAGGGACCGAACGGTTTTTCGGTATCAGGGGGTTGCAAAACGGATATTTCTGCAAAGAATTCGTTTAAGAATTTTTGTCACGATTACAATACTTTCTATATACTACGTATATGAAAGTAAAAATATAATGTAACAGGTTTTTAGTTACTTTAGTACAGTGCAATTTTTGATAGGATTTTATTCGTATATATATATATATATATATATATATATATATATATATATA
>NNCF01128790.1:70097-207203 GCA_002313205.1 Laupala kohalensis
AACAAAGTTAAACTTTTTATCATGGACACCAAGACCTGACTATATCTATTTTATGGCCTTGGTTCTTTTTCTGATAGACTTTGCAGTGGCGTAAGTCGTAAAAACTATTGACGAAGTTCAGACTTCATAGACGACTAGAACAGTCTGCGTCATTCGTACCCGAATAGTATATCCGTTTTTGTAACAAGAGTGCGTGTTCTGCATACTTTGCTTATCGAAATAATACTAGTTTCCTATAGCAATTTAATAAAAAAATATTTTTATTTCTGGTGCATCCGCAACTTCGAATATGACGACAGTGAATAACAGCTTCAATATCTCGTTTGATACAGTATTATGTAATATCATTCATAAAACTATTTCACTAGTCTGTGAATATCATGGATTTTACTTTAAAAAACTTGATGAAATGGTTTCTTGTATGGGAATGCATGTAAAGTAGCGTGAAGTTCACTCCCGTGAAAGATTACGTGAAGTACCTAAACTCACGCGAGATTTAAATCAGAAGCAATGAAATTAGAACCGATATGGGTATAACTCGGAAGGTAAAACATGGATTAAAATTACTACTTCATAAGCAATAGTTTGATGGAAACATAAAAGACATTCATCAGAACGTGGCATGGATGTAAATAACTTATTTTAAGACAGGAGTATTTCAGAACATTAAAAAATTGCAATATTATTTGATTATATTAGAAAAGTAGTAGATGCCGAGCATTACCTGCGATAAAGAGAATCATGATGTAGAACAAGAAACGAGAAGAGACTTGATATAGGAATTTGCAAATGATAAAAAATGGAGGTAGAATATTGGGAAGTAAAACAAAAATCCTATCAGGTCATGGAAACTACATATTACATTTGTAAATCCTGCAACACTACGAGGCAGATGCGTGTAAAAGTCATGTGGGAAATCATAAAGCAAGGTTCTTTTGCATCTGATCCGCGCATTTCGTGTATACAGCTTGCTGAAGTTCTGGACACGCGCTATAAAAGTCCTCGCATGTGATGAACGCGATAGAGGATCACGTGAAACGTATCAGCTTCGTAGAATAGTGACCACCATCCAACGACCACACTCGATGAACGGAACACGGCCGCTCGACACATTTAAGGAAAAGTTACAAATACGAACACGGCGACATGGGTTTTTGTCCGGTTTTCCTCGTGTTCTACGGATCGGATTGATGGGAACAGTGGCGGATCCAAGGGAGGGCGCAAGGGGTACGTGCCCTCTCCAAAAAAGATAGAAATAGAAATAACTTCGCAAAAAATCAGTAGGACCACTGAAAACACAAGACAATTTTTAAGGATTATTATACAGCTGCAATTTGAGTCAATGTGTTCTTAAACTACAGTTATAAGAAGTTAATTTTCAAAACATTTCGGTGGGAGACCCTCACACCCTGATATTTCTTTTTATGGGCCCCTCCCAAAATCAAATCCGGGATCCGCCCCTGGACGGGGAGGATTCTTCCTCGCTCTCGACGAGTGAACGCTCTTCTCGTCCTCTAGGCTCCATCCGGTTCTAAACTGTTTTGACAATAAATTTGTATTTATTTTTAACTACGATATATTTACATTTTAAATTCAGTTTCCATCAACACTGTGCAAAAGTGTATATGACTCGATCTGAACTCACCCAGTGTCGCCCGGGAGTTTAAATGGTTCTCTTCCCGGCCGTTGCACCCCATTTCAAGGTGTTTGAAAAATAGGTATCTCCACACAAATAGTCCTCTGAAAATTGGCGATGAACTTAAAAGCACCCACACAGGACTTTCTGAAAATCACATAAATTTTCGTTCGCAAGAGACTAGTAAATATATAAAATTTCAAACTAGTTCGTCTCTATCGTTCGTTTCACACGATTTCACCAAGTTGGATAACACTCCGTCACAAGGTGTGTACGAATAATATTTATAACATATAAACTTAATACGCAAATATGTTTGTTGGTATCAATGTAATCTATGCGATGTTTGTACAACGATGTTCTATAACCATGTCATTATTGTATATTTTTCTGTCCAACAGTAACATATTGTAATAAAAATATATAGTTAGACCAATAATAAACTATGACCTCATATGAGACCATCACCTAGCCAGGGGCAAAATAAATTATTTTGGGTGTAAGGCTGACTTTCGCCAACAATTAATCCTTACTTTAAAGTATACTTTTACGTATAGATATATTTTACTTAAAAGTATATCTTTTTTTTTATTTGTTCAATAGTATAATTTAACGCATTGTATAATAGTATAATTTCACGAATGATTCAACACAGGGCAGTATGATGTGCAGTAGGAGCCAAGGACAAATTTTGTTGATTTAAGAGGAGAAATGGTAAGGATAAGTGAAGTAAACAGACGTGAGTTCAGTAGTAACAATTTATGACATGATAATATTCGACTAGTATCAAATTAATGACCTAATGAAGTCAGGGTAGAATTGTATACAAAATTGAATTGCGTATATACAGAATATCGTAAGAATTGAAGTTTTTTAGGAGACTTTACGAAGATATCAAAATCTTGAGACGCTGTCCCGAGTTCACACCCTGTTAACGCGAGAAATGACGTCCGATTGCCGTCACCTGAACCACAGGACTCAAAGCGGTGAAACCTGTGGGCGCATTCCTAGCTCCGCAGGGAGGCGTGGGACGGACCACAGGGAGGTGCAAGCGTTCGAGCTGACCTCGAGGACGAGGTGGGGCAGCGCAGGTAGACATAACACACACACAATAGGGCACAAAGGGCGGTGCTCGCCGGCACCTGCGCTGGGTCAAACGCATGGCCTATGGGAGTAAAAGGCAGGAGGAGAGCAAGGGGAAGAATGTAACTTTGATTGAGGTTGTCAGGTACTGTTTGAGGGGGTAACAATTTTGAAATTGAAAATAAAAACCAAATCTCTGGACCTAATGATCAGTAGCTTACAAAATTGACTGAATGTATTTCGCTCCGATGTCTTGATGCTGTCATATATTAATTACAGTTAAGAGTGTGTACAGTCCATACAGACAGTAGTAGTTTTTTCTTCAAGAAATACCATTTGTAATAGGTCAGATGTAGAAGAGAAAAAAATGTTGGAAACAAACAATTTATTTACATATTGAATGAGGAATTAGTTTATGAAGAGCGATAAACATTGTCTGTTTCGAGGAAAGATTGAAGCGCAGCTCTGTTGTAGCATGTAGTAATTGCATAATAGCCAATTCATTTAATGGCAAAAAATTATATTGTTCGTTATTTAGACTTTATATGATATTAAAAATATTCTAAATAAAAAAATATTGTAAGAATTATATTAAATGCTAATTAAATAGAATTGCGACAAATTATTAGTTATCTAATTACTTATCCGGTCTTGCCGTGCCTATTAATGTAATTTCTTGCACTCACCAAACTTTCAACCTCCCTAGAAGAGTCTAATGATCTAGAGATTGCCCCAAACGCCAACAATGATTGGTATTATTTAAGTTTTGATATTCCACATTCAACCAACTGCAATATGGTCCGGGCCTCCAATTTATCTGGCGAATTGGTGTGCCATCCCAGTTTCTAATCCATGTCCTCCGTGGACCGGTTACTTTACAGGTGGATGACGAACGTCAATTCTTGTTATTAAAACCCTACAAATTTAAAAATATTGGGAGTGAGTAGATGGATAAATTGGAAAGGTATCAGGAGCTTCTGGACTACTAGATCTATTATTATCTAGGACTACTATTATCTCCTACGGGCAAGGAAGGGATATGGGGGAAATCGAGGAATATAATTAGAATGTGGACAGCGATCAGCTGCTCCTGTTATTCGCCTTCTACGATAGGAGAATACCAAATGAGAATAATAATAATAATAATAATAATAATAATAATAATTATTATTATTATTATTATTATTATTATTATTGAAGCTTTAGATTTATCCAAAACTGAGTCATAAGAGCCTGAAGAACAACCACTTAAAACTGCACTCTATTGAAATATGTAGTAAAAGGTGGTTGTCTTCCACGCAAATAAAAAAATCTATACGAAATGAATTATCGATTTAAATATAAATGCTTTAGATTTTTTATAAGAATTAATTTTTAGTTATTTTTGTTAAGTATTGCAAAATTTAAAGTAGATAATACATTCAGAATGGAAGGAGTGGAATATTCAATTACATGTGTCACTCATGGGACCTCAATTATTTTATTACTGATTATTTTTATAACCCGAACATATAAAAAACGTAGCACACATTTTTAAGGTCCTTTTATACTCTTGACGAATCCTTTCGGTATATTAGCAAAAAGGGTTAACATCCACTTCTCTTTGATGAAATCCTGAAATTATATTCAAAGTTTTATAAAGATTTACAAATAGTAAGAGTGACATTTAAGATAATACATTACTGCATACTTCTCATAGGATTGTTATTAAGAAAATATCAAGTAAAAGTTTTCGACAGGAAACTCAAACACTTTTTTCCTCTCAAAATATTTCATGACTTATCCACGCGATGTTTTTCAACACAAGAATATAAGGGGAAGGTTATCGTCTCACATGACATAGTAAATTGACTCGTCAGCCAATTGTATATGAGAATCATATTCGTAAATCGGATATAACTATCATCTATATTTTTCCGAATTTGTCGTGAAATATTAAATATGGAATTATGTGAACAAAATTACTGGAGATATGATCATTTGCAAAGCATAAATTAATTTATTGATATACTTATGTAGTTGAGAATAAAAAAACATTACCTTATTTTATTTATACTATTGATCTGATATGTTTGAATATTTTTGAACATCAGATGAATATAATTAATATATTAATAGACTGTTTACATAAAAATGTGTCGTTGATGACAAACTAAGGACACATTATTACAATAGAAATCTCCGACATAGATCAATTCTTTTCCGAATCCTCTAGGAAGTTTGAGGATTGCATAGATAATACCATAGCAAAGTAATTGCGCATGATTAAAAACAGTGTTAATAATGGTGAAAAATTATATTCACATAAGTTATTATAAATAATGATATTCCAAATTCAAATACAATTATTGCCAATTCTTAAAATGATACGCATTCAAATGAGAATTAAATACTATGAATTATTCAATGGTATTTCAAAATATTCTCAAAGTTACAAAGATTGTGCTTCTTCTTCAGTTTAAAAAATTATTTCTATACGAATTGGTAAACCTTACATAAATATATTAAAAATGTTTATAAAAGCATTTTATGTCAGTTTTTAAAAGCTATTGAGACACCAATAAATCATCAGGAACTCATATTACCTTGTCAACATCCTTTTATTTTTTTCTCGGTCTTTAACACCCAAAAAATTCTGGATGAGCCAGCACAAACTCGTGGAGCTCTGGTCTGTTTCTCTCAATGGAACCATGAGCTGTAGATCAAATCAGTAGGCCATTACTAACCACTTCTCCTCACGACTACAGATCCGGCAGGTAAAAAAACCCTGCAGCCACAGAGTGAGTGGGGGGATTCGACATTCTTTCCTTTTGTCCGTGTCCCGCTCCAGCCTCCCACCTCGTTATCAGAAACACGCGTTCAACTAATGATGCTATCAATGACTGTCCTTTCGAGGCTTCCTCCGCTCATAATGGGGTGATTTGTAAGAGCAATTACTTCGAGAAAGGATGGCGTGCCCTACGCAGCTTCGTAAATCGGAGCATGGAAAGAAGTAAACGACAAAGCATGCTCTGTTACACACAGTGCTCAAATATTTTTTGTAGCTCCTGTATGTCGCATTGGACAGCATTCACAGCGTTTTGCCGCCACTTCACATGGCGTTGCGTATTTGTGTATTTGCCAACACGGCCAAGTGTAGATTAACTATTTGTCTTTATTCGATGTATATGCTCTAATGTGGCAAATACGCGAACACCCGTATTCGTCCTCTTGTCGATTTGTAGTCGCACATCCAAGGACTCAAAGATGGCAAATATTTGCGTAAACCGTCCACACTTGGTTTGCCGTGTTTCGCTCAGTAGAGCGCGCGTGATCGAGATTTCTTGATATTCTGGTTCTTTAATCTATATTTAGACTCTTTTTATTCTATAACTTTAAAATCGACTGGAACATTTATATGGGCTAGGACAACGAAACATTATAAATATTTCTTGAATTATATCAAATACACCCCGTCCATCATTGGTATAAGAAATATTGCGGCAGTATTGTGTTACTTACGTGTTCGGACCATGAGAGGATGGCATGATTGTGATATTTGTGAGTTCGTCATAATTTTTGGCCAAGTGCAGCGAAGTACGCTACACAAATAACGCAACACCAAGTGAAGTGCCAGCGTTAGAAGGATTGACAAGCATTAATAGAACATTATAACTAACTTATATAAACATTGAATATATTTATTCATATATTTCAGCCAGCAGTTTGACCATCAGGTGTTTACAAAAAATATAGTAATTTTACCCGATGATAGACATGAACAATTTTAATATCACCACAAGATTAAAAATTGCGGAAGTTGTTTTCTGAACGACATGAGGATACATTTTGGTTACGTTTGTCATTTATATCATACCTTACAGTGGCGATCCAGACCGTAATCAAGGGGAGAGGGGGGATAACCGAGGAGGGTTGTGGGGAACATGAAATTTTCATTTCTGTTTGAAAATTATGGTTTTACAACATAGATAATATTCATAAAATTTGATGTTATAACCTTTTAAAATATAACACATTAACTCTTCGAATAGATAATAAACAATTTATTAAATAGCGGTCAAATATTTTAATTGTTTAAAATGGCAAATACGTAGTTAAGAATTAGAATTTCGTCACGAAATCAGAAAGTTATAATGCTACAAGAATGTTATGAAAATATATTTTTAGTTCAAACAAAATGAATAAACAACAAATATATTAAAGTTATAAAATAAAATACCGATTAAGAGTTTTGTTCAGGATATATTCTGTTTTGATGAGGTCTACTTCTTAATCCGTGTACCAATAATTATAGACTCTACAAGTAAGATGACAGACAGCTTACAACGTACATAGAGACTACACAACGTATGGAAGGAAGGACGGCATAGTGTAAATTATTAGAAATTCCTATGTCGTCTAAAGACGGCATGTAGAATGTAGAAAAGACAAATTTCGAACATCTCATCCCCTGAGAAGCAGGTAAAGGTCCCATAAAGGAAGACGTCGCCCACTGCCTCCTCACAACACGTTAATAACATTGGAGGGTAGCCGTGAGTTGTGCTGTCGGCAATGCGATTGCGCAGTATCGTTTATACAAGTATTGCAGAGTTTAGTCTGCACGGAACACGCCTAATTTTGCGAGTCGCTTCAATCAGCTCATGTAATATGCAGAATTTATAAGACAAATTTGTATTACGTTTGGGTATATCATGTAAATTTAGTGTGCGAAAAATCTGGCAGCACTTTTACAAAGTATACCTTTCTTACATTTCTATTTTATCTGTTAAGAATTCAGATCCAATGTGTGTGTCTGTGTGTGTAGGGGGGGGGCGCTGCAGCCCCCTTAACTATAAAGGCAAATTAATTGAAAATATGTATGCGAAAGAATAAAAATATTGTCATCTTAATGATGCCAATAATTACAGACAGTCTCAAATTAAGTAAATGGTAACCAAATTAAATCTTTAACATGAATTTAAATTTTCCTTAACGGGAATCATCGCGGTTTTTAATCAAGCTTAAAAATATTAAATCAAGCCAATATAGTATCAGGCACATCACGATGTTGACAAAAATGAATTCAAAAGAGTAAATTTTCCACTACAGCATTCGAACCGTGGATATTGTTGTTACTTGCAGCTCTATATGGCAGGCTATTCATGAATGAGTTCCCGGATAAGTGAGAAACATAAAAAAATGTCAATAATTGACACGGAATTGTTAGACGTGATTCATTTTTATGTCTTATGTGGAAGGAGTTCACATCTTTCTAAAAGTTTGTGCATCATAAATTTAGTCCTGGTCCGGTTAATATAAATATCAATCAATTTAAAATTAGATTTAACTATACATTGGCATCAAAAAATGAATCAATCACGTGTCGCTTATTACAAGACAACCAAAAACCCACGACGTCTCACCCCGGAGAAATAGTTATTTAAGAAAAGTCACCACATCTTTTCCTAATACGATAGAATTCTGAAATTAATTAAATACAGAAAAAACGATTTTGTTTACCATTAATCAAAATTTGGTGGTAATTCTACAATGCATTTTTGAGAAAATAAGTCTTAAACTTGATTCCTTCTTGCAATACAGCTACAAACTGACACATTTTACGTTCTCACCAAGTAAAAAATATCATTAAATACTTAATCAATAAAACCGTTAAACGCAGATCATTTTTCTAAAAATTAGTTGTAATTGATTTTTATGTACGACTCTTCATTATTTTGTGATTGAATCTCAAACTCAAGAATTCAAACACAAAATTTAGAATCGGTTAGGCGCCATCCCACATACGACCCACCTCCACCATTTGAAGTCCCGTGAGAGTTTTCTTTGACACGTGCTGCGTACCATCTTCCGCGCTGCCCTTTCCCAGCCTTCAGCATCCCGCCCTTCGTATTCTGAGCCGCGTCGTTACCCTCGAGACATTACAACGCGCATCTTAATGCGGCCATTGTTTTTTTTTTCTGGCACCTGACGCATGGGCGGCACCTCCAAAGGATGCGTGGAGAGAATGAGATCTCTTCAAAGGAGAAAATGTTCGAATCTCAGGATTAAATTAGATGAGATAGACGATTCAATAAGTGATTTTGCAATGCACGCTATTGAGCATTTATATTAAATTAGCCGACCCAAACTACGGTTTATACTTCGTAATAATTTTTCTTAGACAAAAAACAGTAAGTTTACATACAAAAGTGGTTTCTAAAAACTGTACATAAAAATTGTATCTTAGCGAGTCACACAGAATAATAATACTAAACATTTGCAAGTTGCTTATTTAAGTTAAACCATAAATGTCTCAGGATAGCTAACCATGACATATTCATAAACCGATTAAAGAAATATACTATTGATGACTATTCAGATAAAGCCGGTTGTTCCTAGGATTACTTATTTTATTTATTTATCAAGTACAATTCATCATGCCCTGTCATTACCAGGGTTATATAAAAACCTGTGTTTCTTTTTTCCCTTGAAAATATAGTGCTCCATTTCGTTTCATATTTCTTTCTTTTGTATCTTGTATTTACTTTTTCTACTGTCCACGTCTACGTCACTGTGATCCTTCCACTTATATTTGTTTCATTGTCTTTTGTATTGTCCTCTTAATTTTCGTTTTTTGTTGCGTTACGTATTGTCATAATTTCTGTTATATAATCTGTAAAATCAGTATATTTAATTTTATTTCCAATTACAAATGTCCAGTCATTTAAATTCGTTAATCCCTTCGTCTTCATTTTCTCAAACCATCTTCCCCTCTCTGCCACCGTTATCCTGCATTCATATACTGTATGATTCACATCCTCCACCCCATTTCCACAGATGCAATATCGGTCCTCTGCTATGCCAAATCTATACAAGTAATTATTGTAATTCCCGTGTCCAGTCAGTATTTGTGGCAGGGGTATATTTGACTTAAACCATTTATTTTTGTAAACGAAGTCAACTTAAGTTATAAATTTAAACAAGTCTCTTCCTTCCTTTGTCACTGTCCATCGTGTTTGCCAACATCCGATTAAAACTCTCTGTATGCTTCTTTTTCATCTATTCTCCTCTTGCCGTAATATCTGCCCATCTACCATTATACATCCCTCCCGTCTCACCTTATAACTGAAATAATATTGGTCTATAACTAAACCTACAGGTAGATGCCCAGTTATTATTCGTTGTGCTTTTATTGACACTGTTTAATAACAGATACTCCACCGAAGTAAACAGAATCGTTGTTAACTCGCCAATTTCCTTTCATTACTCACTAATTTTCATCTTATATACCACGCACCACAACATTATAATATAATGGGTTGTAACGCCGCCCTACATATCTTATTTAACTCTTTCCCTCCCAATGCATTTTTGTATATTCCCACTCGTTGCACCCCATAGTATATCTTTTTTATTTTATTTGTTATGTATTCGAAATGTTTTCCAAAATTTAATTTGTCGTCTATTATCCCTCCAAGATATTTTACTTGTATTTCTATTGACAATCTCCAATCCCCAATTTTAACTATTGTTTTTTTTCGTCTTGTAGATACCATTCCAAAAATAATACCCTTTGTTTTCTCCTTTGATATCACTAACTGTTGCTCTTCTCTGTATCCCATAAATTTTCTTAGTATTTCTATGCTTCTAGATTCAATTTCTCGCCGACTATTTCCTTCCACCAAAATCACATCATCTGCATAAGGTAACGCTTTAATTTCCTCTTTCTCCATATGTACCGTTACCTTATTCAAAACCACATTCCAATAAATAGACCCAATGTAACTTCCAATATTATGAAGTACATATATTCTCGAAGGTATAATTGTTTTAATTGTAACAACTTTCCTGTTATCCCTAATTCTTTCAAACTATTAAAAACCGTTGACCACTGAATGCTATCAAACACCCCTTCGAATTCAATCATAATCGCCAGAATGTATTTAATTTCCCTATTTTCTACATATTCTAAAAATTTGTTGATTGCATCCTCCGTCTCTCTCCCAGGCATGAATCCGAATTGCATCTTACTGTACTGTCTTTTACAATTTCATTCATTATTCTGCTGTTCCTATAGATCTTGTCTGTGGTTTTCAGGAGAGAATAGCTGAAAAAGTTCCTTTTCCAACGAAGTAACAGACTGCTTTTCTCTTATCTTTCGCTATCATTTTTCTTTCTGTTTCTAGTATTACAGAGCGCAGGGAGTAGTCTGTAAGAACCGGCACTGGAGTCGACAGTTGCATCGAGATGCGACCTGTTGTTAGCATATATGAATCATGCAAGTATCACGTTAACTCAGATGATACATCAGTTATGCAAGAACATCGAAAAGGCAGGCAATAGATTCCAATATTTGCAAATACCAATACCCATAATGCATGACAAAAAAATGAACCGAAATGACAGGAAGATGCGCGGCTTCATGACGTACACAGTGACATATCAATGTTAAATCAATGCTAAGACCTGTTATTGAGGGGAAAATTGAGAAAAATATATTATACTGTAGTTGGATTTACTATTCCATTCTGAGGTTATGTTGGCAACACTGAAGAGTGTCCACATTAGAAGACGGTGTCCGAAAGGAGCTGGTAGTGGACAGGCCGTTTGTGCGCCAAAAGCAACGGAAAGTTTACACCCACAGACAAAGGGCTGGCGAACGACACATTGTAAATTTCACGGTGCAAAATCTTTTGCTGCCACTCAGGTGAAAAGAACAAATTCTGTGGAGACATGTTTACAGTCTTCGCGTGAAGACGTTGGCGATACTTTCAAGGTAGACGAATATTTTAGAAAGCTATTCCCGAGGAAGTAACTTTTTTACTTAACCATTCCGATTAAGAAAAGTCACAATAAATTATGATAAATATGTATATTTTAATTCTCATGAATAATCATGATGTTGACAGAATTTGAATAGTTATATCACGATTTCAAGAATTTGCATGTAATTTAAACTGGAATAACCAACTTTATTTTACAGAGTCGCCGAAATTCTTCTACTCTGGATAAGGGTGAAGGGGAGCTTCGTTTTCACAACGGGAAACAAAAATATTTTCCCTAACATTCAAGACTTATCTTTTGAGATTTAAGATAATCTCGTGCAACAGATTTTTGAAGAAATATTATAGTATAGTATTTTACAAGAAATGATTTAGAGTTAAATTACTTCTGATCAAATTGATCTTCAAATGTACAAAACAATTACGTTCAAAAAAGATACACTTTTATTGATGAACTTTTTTTCCACTGTTGCAACGCAACGAATTTTGTACTTTGTATAAAACCACTTTCAAATATGCATATCTTATCTCACGAAATGTAATTGGATATTTGAAAATATCTACAATCCAATATAATATTAATATAAACTATTTGCCAAATAAGGAGTCGAATACATCTTACGGAACTACTTTACTCTTTACCAGCAGTAAAAAGCCACTAAAAGTTCACAAAGTTTCACTGAAAAAAAAATAATAATAATGGAACGAGCCGGAATGTGTCTCCACGCATTATGGATGCATCCATGCGCAAATATTGTTGTATTATTTCATGTTAATTTAGGATCTATTCATAAGGAACAATCAATAAGTACTTGTATGAAACCTATTAAAACAAAATTAAACTGAATGATAGATATGCCATAAGAACTATGACGAAGTCAAATAATATTTACAGATAAATATTTCAATATTCAAAATACAGTTCTTATTTGAGTACCGGGATTAAGAAAGAGGGCTTTAGAATTATTAGGTAAAGATCATTTTAGAGGAGATTTTCTGACCAAACGAGTTATTTCTGCGCTGTTGTGAAGGCTGTTAAGAGTAAGACGCTAAATAATAATAATAAATTTATTGTAAAAGAAGTAAGTACAAACTGCGTATGACCATGGACAATAAACTAATTAGGATCTACAATCTTAGTTGTATTTTTTTTCTTATTTGCTTTATTTATTTCTGGAATTACTTCTATTATAGGTGCCTATGTAATGTAGCATTTGTTCGTACCAGGAAGTGGAGTTATCCGTTCTTAAAACTTTTGACTGGATAAATAAGTTAGTGAACATTTTGTACACTTCAGAATGTTTAATACGTAATTTATGAAACAGTAGTTTATGATATTTTTCGTGGTGTGACATCTCATTCGTGTCTCCATTAGCTTTGTCTATCAAGAAGCTTTTAAGGATGACTCGCTGCTTTCGTGATAAAGCGTCTTGATCCAGAATGAAACGCATGGTCGTGTTGTGTGGAGAGGCGTGTCTGGAATGTCCCTCACGCAACGAGAATCATAATGACTTAGGAAGCTTCTTGCATCACGAATAGACAATAGGAGTGACAGTCGCTTTGTTCTAGGAATCATTCCGCTTCTGCTCTGCATTTTTCCTCGTGGGATATAGTTCTTATTTTCTAACGCATTGTGATTCTCCAGAGTGTGTGAGTGTGTACAGAATTATTCATTAATCAAACTAGTGATACAACAAAATACAAATATCTCGTGTTTTTGAAATATTGCATATCCAACTGCGTGTATTTAACATTGTAAAAACTTTCTATCACGCCTATATGTACAGACAACCTCCAGTAAAAATCAAGCAATATCATAACTGCGATCAATAACATTCATGCAATTCACAAATTACACTGATATTTTTGTTACTGAAAACCTAAGGAGATCCATGTTTGTAATTCTGACGAACTAATAGAATTTCACAAACGCCTTAAAATGCAATTAATATTCATATTAATATTATGAATGGGATATGAATACACATACGTTAACGTAAAATATAAAATAACTTGGTTTCAAAGATTGTTTAAATCGATAAAGAGATACGTTATTCTCGTACACAAGTTATTATATGAATACTCTCGTTTTTGTACGACAATCGCATCGTACGTCAGGATTTTGTGGTAGCAATACTTAAGTTCATGATTCAGGTAAACAAAAATGAGTTCACTAGTTACCGAGTTTCATATCCGTGACAAGAGAGGTTCGCCTTTTGAACATGAGCGTGCAGAAAGAAGAGTATGAGATTGCACCTAAGTGTGAAGTTTTCTTTCACTGCTTCCTACCTGGACGACATTAGCAGCGCATTATCTCCTAGCGTGTCACTAATTTGAGCTACTCCCTTACGATCGTTGTCAGTTCTTTAGATTTAGATGTCATAAGTGACAATTCTAGTACACATGTTTGTCTGGGATAATCTACGACTCAATTGGTTCTTACGGCCAACTCCTATGAAGAACTGATGTTGTCACGAGTTTCTTCACACGAATCTTTCATTAGGTTATGAAATAAAAGTATTATACCTTCCCAAAATTCATGGATATTTTCATGTATGTGTATATAAATAATTAAAGCAATTCTCAATTATTGCGATGTAAGAGTTAGTTTAATTTAAAAATTAGTTAATTTAAAAACGACCAAAGTAACCCAGAGAGTAGAGCTCTGAATCATGGCCTAGGCATATTGCAACAATGTGCCCATCGTGCTTAGACCACATTGACTCCTCGAATAGACCCAGGTATTATTTTATAGAACGCCGAATAGACCTGAAAGTCAACATAGTCGTTTAGGTACGGGTAAAATTCTCTTGACATTGCTGACATTCGGAATCCAGACGTTGAGGTAGCAGCTCAACCCCTTATTCCTCCGAGTCTGAAAAGTAGCTAACGAGTCTAATGGAGTCTTCTTTCACCACTGCTTTTCCCGACCCAGTCCGCTTGGCAATGGCAAGCAAATTGATTTATGCATTTTAGAAGCCGAACTCCATGTTACCTTTCGTCTAACAAAATTACCTTGACTATCCGGGATTCGTCGAGTCGTGCGGTGAGGAAAACCGTCGTATGATTACGAAGAAGTCCACAAAAATATGAGCGAAACGTCGGTTATCCACACCACGACCCCTAAAGTCAAAATACATCTGACGCTTGCGTACGCTCACTTCTACCAAATACGATTATTTACTTTTTCAATCTATTTACTTAATCTTGAGAAATCTGATATGAACTCTGGTACGTTATCTGTATTTCAAATTTTGTTTCCTTTATGTGTCAGAAATAAATGCTGGGTTGATCTTCCCGTGATGTAATCAAAACTAAACCGATTCATGTCAAATTTATACGCGTTTATTGAAGTTCATCATAAGACCTGTATTCACATATATAGGTTGTAGCTCACCAAGTTCACATAAAAGAAGTTGCGATGCAAAATTACTACTTTGGACAGCCCTTTTCGTCACGTGTGCGGAAACAACAAGTACCGGAAGACTTCACCGCCCCTTCCCTTCCCCTCCCTTCCAGCATTCGCGCAAGGTGCCGATGACCTTACGAGGCAGAAGCATTGATGTCGATGCGGGAGGTCGTGGGAGAGGGAGGTGATGATAGAAACGGCTCTTCATATAACTACTTCGCAGACACGTGACTTAACGCTTCGAAACTGCTTTGAAGTTCGAAAGTACACGAGGGGCAATGATCGGTGAGAAGAGGGGTTTAGTCCCAGTTTAATACTAGGGACATTTGACGCAAATTATTGAAAAAAATTACTATATTAGCTCTGCCAACTTGTTTATCTATCGTCAAAATATATTCAATGCATCTATTAAAGTCGAACGACAGATGAGAAGACTAGGAGTCATTTCAGTCAAAATAAAAATTCAGTTTTATAAAATAAAATTAATAAATAAGTTTATTGTCAAAGAACCAATAACTGTGCATGGAGGACAAATTAATTTTCCCTCCTGAAACAGGCAAGGGACTATCCCATCAATTCCGATCAATGATCCTAAGATATACGCGGATTTAACATTTAGCATTCTCTTAAGATAAAAATAGTTAGTTACGAGTTATAATATTGACAATATACCAACAAATTTGTATTTAATAAAACAAAAAAACAACAACATGAAAGTCGAATCCAGGATGTTTCGATGTTTCAGAGGTGGTGTGTGTACGGCGGGAGGGTGAGCCAGTGAATGTGCTCCCGCGAATGCGCTACCGCCGTAACAAAATTCTCACATTCTGTATACTGCTTTTTAATGAACTTTTAGAGGAAAACATGTTGAAGTAATCGCAAAGTGTATTAAATTATAAAAATGGGCATAAAATATTGCATAATTTTAATCTGAGGGGAAGGGATCCGTCAATTAACCTACTATTTTGATAACTTAGTACTATCAGAAAAGTAAGAACATTAGGCGGCAATAGTAATTTTGCTTAGAAGCTAATACTAAGAAACTGCTCTGGTGATGTTCAATTCAATGGGATACACCTCATATGATAATATAATAATATATTTATAATAATATAATAAATTTATTGTAAAAAAAACAGTACAGACTGCGTATGACCACGTGGAGAACAATAAACTAATTTACTCTCCGGAAGCAAGCAAGGGACCATCCCATCAACTCCGATCAAGGGCCCTAAGGCAGAGGCGGATTCAAAAATTTCAGCAAAAGTTCCTAGATAAGATAAAAAGTTAGCTGCGAGTTATAATACATATATAATGTCAATATGTTTGTAATTTAACGCAAATATGTTTGTAAATTTACATGTACAAGTTATTATCGAACTATAGATTATTCTGAGTATAGTGTTTAAAAATCATAAGAGTTGAAAAAACACTAAATTCACGATTTATTGTTACAATAAACACGCCCCTAGACAAAGCCTAGAGAACCTGTATAAGAAATCCGCCTCTAATCGAAGGAAAAACGGAGAAAAACCCGGGCCAGGATGGGGCTACAAATTAATGTACACAACCGTGCCAAAGTTGAGTACACATAAAACTAAATTAATATGAGCCATACGGCAACACAACCATGCAAGAAAATAGTTTTTGAAATTGTTATAAGTTATTTAAAAAGTGCTACAGCAATGGCGTGATAAAGTACAAGACGAATTTAACTTTTATTAAAATCAATAAATTCTTTTACATTGTAGAAGCACTGGTGCAGGAGGTAGTTTTTAACCGCGGATTTGAAGATATTCAATTTCATAATGTCTTTTATATTCTTGGGCAGGGAATTATATAGAACGATTCCCGAATGATAAGGTCCTTTTTGGCAAAGAGTGGTTGACACTCTAGGGCGATGAATATTATTCTTATTGCGAGTATTGAGTTCGTGAACGAGACTGTTTCGTAAAAAGCAAGGGTGGTGCTTCAGTAATTCGGTCTTAACAAACAAGACCGTTTCATAAATATAAATGCAGGGAAGTGTTAAGATATTTAATTCCTTGAATAAAGGTTTAAAACTTTTATGACTAAGTCTTTTCGTGAGAATGTAAACCATTCCAGTATTATGTACATTCTCCTTGTTTTATTGGTCATCTTTTTCTAGTTGTTCTCTTAGGTAAAACCAAAATTTTCAATATTTTATTCCTGGTATGTCTAACGATTTGAAGAGTATGTTTTACAACCTTGCAGTTTAAACGCTCTCACTCACCCATCTTAGGCTATAAAAGGGTTTTGAAAAATATTTGAATAAAAATTGAAATATCTTCTCGTTCACGGCGTGTTCGGTTTGTTGAAATGCCTTAGTCTAAGGAGATTCATCTTCTTTTACACATTACAAGTTCATTAGCTCAAAAGTAATGGACTTCCTAGACGTATATATAAAGCTTTTAAAGCAAGAAAAATGAAAAATGGGGAAGAAGCTATTTTAGGTGTCCCACTTCCAGGAGTATTTTCGAGTTCTACAGTAAGCCAGTGAGGAGATAAGTCGCTTCCTTCCTTCTATTTCTGAATGCTATTTTACGCTCTGCTCTCTTTGTGCGGCTGCGGCATCCACAGACATATCTCCAACCGACCCTACTGGAATGTTCGCTGGAACCAAAGGAGTTATACTCTGGAACAGATTCTACACGCGCGCAACACCGCTTGGCCCAATATCGGCGGACGTTATTTATGGAATACTTGAGTCAGGTATCCATAAGGGTAACCACTTTTTTTCATTTCTTTTGACTAACTTCTCAGTCCCCCGGTCTGTTTAGCTGAGCAATATAGGTCTCTATTGGGTCTATCCAAACCACTGCACATCCTTGCTGTTCCAGGCGCTGCCCATCCCCGCCACAAGGAGGCGTGTGCTGCTTTACTATCTACACGCAAAGTTTCTCTGATGCCACTAATCTTTACCACAAACTCTGCGAACACAGCATACTTCTCTTTGGTTTCAATCAAACTCCATTTCTTCGCCATAACCAACATATTCAACTTGTAGTATTCTGTTACAAAGTTGACTCATATAATCCATAAGGGTAACCTTTAAACATCAAGAGTTAGTTTGTTGTGCTTCCCTCTCTTAGATCGGTTCAAATGCCAACAAAAAATGAACCCAGTAAAATTTCGACCGACTTGGATAATAGTGCGTACCATCGCAGAGTTGAAATTGAAACGCAATGCAACATACGAAATCGTTCTTTTTGAGACAGCTGAATATGGCATTCTCATTTACTCACATTTTGACATAAAAATATGTATCCTGTTGTATTTGGGGTAGCTAAACACAACTCAAATGATAAAAAGTAGATCTGAATTTTAACAATAGTCATTATAACTATCCATCATCATTCTTTGGATTATACCCTCAGTGACTCATGCACAAATAACAGCGGATTCCATTCTGACTACCCATCCTTTTAATTCATTGAGTAAACTCACCTTACGTCTTGTAAATTTACGTCAAATGTAATAATAAAATTAACATTAAAATTAACATCAATTTATATTCATTGTAAGTCATTTTAAATGAGCTCATGAAGGTGAGAGCATGAACATGAGTAAAGTGTTTTTCTCCCGAGGTCAGCAGGCGTTCCCAAGCACTTCCTGCCCTTTGACCTCATTGCGCAAAGCGCCAGTGACTCTTCCGTTGCGTGCTCTGTTCTCAATTAAGCTGCGTTGCTTCCATTAACAGAGCAAGTGAGCGAACGAGCAGCTCTGGATCTACGAGGCCGTGGCGCACGCAAGAACTCGCAAGCAGTTGCAGTGAGTTACGCAAAGTAACCGCACGCATTGAGGCGTGTGTTCTCGTATTGCGCTCTGGAAACGTTTGTCGATTAAAATGTCAAATCAATAGAGTTAGAGCCACTGGTAGGGTTTTTGGGTTTTGAATATGCGTTCCAAAACATGGTGTTTGATAGAGGGTTTTCAAATTTATGAATCCGATACAAGTGGAAAATTTTACTTGATTGAAATAAAGATATACAATCATATGTAAATTAAAACAATACTCATACTTCTAAAAAATGTGCCTTTTAATACTTGATGCATATTATCTTCATTATCTCACCCGTCTTCAGGATACATATCGCATAGAGAAGAGCATTTCTGATATTTTTTCGCTTAACTCACTTTTTAAACGACCAAAAGTGAATGCTGGAAAGAGGTTCATAAATATTCTACAATTTTAATTCGTATTTGTGGTTTAAAAAATCAACCAATATTATCTAGATCCTTGAAGTATACACAAAAATGTTTCCAGTCTTTAACAACAAAACATAAAAAAAGACCGCTATCGAATGGGGTAGCGGGTTCCCTGATTATATACCGTTGTTTCCATCTTTCGCGAGACATGTTTTACCTATTTGTAGACAGTGACGGATCTATGGGACCTGATTCTTCAACAAATAATAGTGAATTGATAAAATGTCTCTTTATTTTTATATGTATTTGCCATATTAAACAATTAATATATTTGGTCACTATTTAATGAATTTTAATTATCTATTTGATGAACTGATGTATTATATTAAAATATAAAATCGCTATAATATTAATAAAATATTAAAAATAATATTCATAATAATCTTTAGAATAATATTTATAATAATGTTTATAATAATATTTATAAAATTTAGTCCCTTCCCCTTGATTACGGTCTAGATCCGCCACTGTTCATAGATATTCACTTTTTTATCTCTTTGCCATTTCCTCTCACGTTTTAGTAATCATCAGTGGCAGAAAAAAGATTTTGTATAGGGGTAGGCGGGCTCAGATCTTCGGGACGTCTAGAGATATGGAAAAGTGTAAAATGATGCACATTTAAGAGAATAAGAAAATTTACGATTCTGTAAATTTTGTAAATATATATTTTTGTATGTATGTACATAAATATTTTTTTTTACAAAATAAAATGAAAATTTTCATATTTATCTCCTTTGGGAACCATGCTTGAGCCCGACAGCCCCTAAACACCTCTCCCGTACACCCGCCAATGCTCACCTTCATTTTTCTCACGTAACATCCACATCATACCAAGCATTGATTACCAACTCACGTATTAATGACGTCGACGCTATTTTCGCTCCCCTGAGAGAATGCAAAATGACTGGCTCGAAAATGAACAAAGAAGAAAAAGGAAATCGGCGGAGATCATGTTATGATGAGTGATGTCGGAGAATCTTAAAGGGATTCAAATATTGCGAAGAACAAGTGTTAACATCTTGATGAATCACGTTGTAATGCACTTTTGATTTCTTTCTATGTAAAGAAGAAGAATACGTTACAATAATTTTCATTCATTAAAAATGACTTATTCAGGCATTTTAAATCAGTTTCTTCACAACAAAGTTGGGTAAAAGTGAACTTATGTTTTATTTGTTGAGATTTTAAGATACTTTCTCCTTTATAGTTAACTTTCAAATATTTATAGTTAAATATCTAAGCTAAAACGATTCGCTGAAACAATTAGTTAACTTAAACTGAAAGATAACTCATCCAATTTTAATCCAGAATTTTTCACACTTTGTAATATCAATGGTGTAATTGGTTACATAATTCCAGAGTATAATGTTATTCTTTATGCAAGAACTGCCTTAAATTTCATATTAGCTTAGTCATAATTTGATAAGAAGTCTACATTGATTTTTAATTAAAATATGGATTTATATTTCTTAGACACAGAGAGGAAAGGATAATTTGAAGAGCATTAACCCTCAAAAGAAATTCTAAAATGTGTTTTGTTATAAATCAGAACTAATCAATTAAATGAATGTTTTTGTATAGAAAAATTCAATAAAATAGTTTTAAAAGTTACAATAACAAAAACTGAGAAATGAAATTTCCATGCTCCAAGGTGAACTAGCATATTGTACCTTCAATGCTTGTAAGAAATGTAGTATAAAAGTTATATCCTTGAATATATGTTTTTTATTCTGTTTGAAAAGTGCAAATGTATCTAAAAAACTATTTTAGAATAAAGAATATGATTCCTAAAAGGATAGCAACGAACGAAAATGTTTATCGAATTAAAAACTATCTGGAACATGATTTTTATAATGTACTTATAAGTAATTTGTTATAAGTTTTTGCGAACAAAATATTGAAGTTTTTATGTCTTGAAATTAATTACATCAGCCCCTACTTTGAGTATCAGAATATTTGAGATAAGAGGTCATGATAATGGTTTGTGACGTCACAGATCAATCCTCAAGAATTATCGCCGTAACCTGGCTTTTCGTGATTGTAATGCTAAATTGCTAGTTGGTTCTCTATAAAAAGTTCAATTAAATGTTTTACAAAAACACTCATCCTTGACATTTTGAATTAAAAACATTGCAAAAAATAAAAAAGTGCAAAATATGTAGATATCTAACCCAGAATCAAATAGTCATAGGATGGTTCGATAACTCCAATAAAATGGACTGAAGGATGAAGTTAGAGATGTACAAGTCAAAGTGGAATAGAAGGGTGTAATTCATGAGAATGAGGAATGTAGACTTCATAGAAACTGGATACGAAGAAAACGTTTCATGCGAAGTAGTCAAGTAGAACATTACTACATATGAGTGCTCTTGATGGATTTCACAATATTCTAGAAACAGAATGTCAGATGTTATATACAATTTCTTTACTCTTGTTTTGGGGAGGTAAAGTCCTTTTTGTCTAACAATAACTATCTTCAAATTGCGATTCCAAATGCTCTAAATTTGCGAAAATTAATATTAATTTACAACGAAGGTAGGCTGAAAGCTAGTTGAATAGTGCTTACATAAGACTCTTCATCAAGATTCTTAGAAAATAGAGTTGAACTAACGACATTTTCCTTCTAAAAACTTATTTACACGCTTGAACTTAAATACTCGTTACCATCTCACCTTAGATTTGCTCGGGAGTACATAACTTTGCATACGGATTTTGATAGATATGTAAATGTACGTAATGAAATTAAATTAGTGGTTTTTATTTTAAAAATCTTTTGTATGCAGAAAAAAAATCTGTGCATATAAAGTACTCTTGTGCTTTTATCTTGTGAATGTCCCTATAAAGTATAACTCGAAGGTCATATGTTTGATACGGGATAATACATTTATGGTAAACTTCCGAACAGCAAAACTAAAATTAAAATGGGAAAAGAAATAGATTTGAAATGTTTTATTCGAGTACTTCACTAAGAAACACTAATTATTTCATTAAATATGAATAAGGAAAAAGTATTTCAAATTTTATGTTTACTTATTCTTAACGCATTGGAGCAGTTTCTTCATTTGAGAAGGGGTAATGGAATTCGACTAATTCGCTGCACAAATTTATGAATATTAAAATATTATAGGTATTATATTATAACGAGCATTAACTTCTAAACATTCTTAATAACTATTTAACATTATATATTCAGTTTTAATGATTCGATAACTTGGACGAAAATTTTAACGAAGAATTTTTATAGGTTTTTTATGTCCTCGTCGTCTCTCCCTGAATGTGTCTTTGAGACTGTACAATACGTAACTGCACACATAGGCCTTTCCTTGTCCGCCGATTTCCTTCCCAATGGTTCACAGAGGCTGGATGTAGTTTTCCGCTCCATGGCAACGAGCTATGCGCCTCATATCTCCCTCCTCCCTCCGTCCGTGCCTCATATCTTGTGTCCAGTTCCCATGCATGCACACATGAACATTAAGGAAATTTTCCTTCCATTTCTTGTTGATTATTGAGTGAAATAGAGAAATTATACAGAAATCATTCTTTGCGCACTCAACGAATAATAATATGAAATTAAACTAATTAAGATTACGGTAATGAAACGTGACAACTCATCACTCGTCTAGTGAACCGAATGCATACTAGTTAGAGGAAGAATTAGTTTTTCGTAATTTGCTGAATATTCTAAAATTATCTTTACCTCAGTTTTATTTATCTCTCAGTAACCTATCAAAAATTTAAAATAAAAAAGTTCATATTTTAATCTTATTTGTATCTCATTTTTGATAAATCTATCTTCTACATACATCCGGGAGTGAGTTACTGACGTCCTCATACTATTTATATTTTATCAAATACGTTTCTTAGAGTCTTAAATGAAAAATATATGATAGAAATGATCGTGAGGCTGTAGAATATATTTTTTATTATAAGTTCCAGTTTTCATATTATAATAACCACTTATATTTTTTATGATAGTATATGTGTAATGGTTTTGCACCAATTGTTTACTTTCATTATGACTCTCCCATAACACGATTAAATTGAACATACACCATATGCAATCCCAGCAGTCAATGTGTATTAATATGAGAGAAATAGTTTGATTAATTTCATTTCCCTAAATAATCCATGTATGTTTCAAAAAATAAACATCTTCATCGTTTACATCGCTAATACTTGAATGATAAAGTAAAGGTCACCCAAAAAAACACACTGAAGAATAAGCTCATACCATCGCTTAAATAAGAGAAATCTATTTTACAAGAAAGACCAATAGAATCTTCAATTAAGTCTCTGCGCTCAATGAATGAAAAATTGCCAGTATTAAAGGTATGTGAATACTAAGTCACCAAATCACAGAAATAGTTACGTATGTAATTAACATTCCCTAGGAGCGTTAGTGGCACATTTTTATTATTCAAACAAAGGAACCAATTTCTCTGTCAAAAGAAAGAAAAGATATCCATTCAAATGTAAAGAAGCGAGATTCTCACCGAGTTGTAGGTTTTAAAACGTCATTACTTTTAGTGGAAAAACTTAACAAAAGTTCTAAACATTCAGTTTAATATCCCATAGACATTTCTTTTTAATTCTATGGGTAATATTTACAGGTAAATTATTATAAAAATTTGAATTATATAACTTTCGTATTTATTCTATTCTATCACGTCACTGAAACTGTTCTTCTGGTAAGAATGGATTAGAATACAAAATTATTTTAATGCACACTTCTTTCTTTATTCTTTACTTAATCTTGACTGAGTAGAGTACATCACCTCCGACACCAGTTTTTCTCCGATTTTCCTTCGGATTAGAATGGATGGGATGGTACCTTGATTCCTTCCGGAGAATAAATTAGTTAACTAACCTCAACGTGGTAGTACGCAGTTTTTAACTGTTTTTCTGACACTAAATCATGATTTCTTTCTTTCGGGTAAACTAACACATCTCACTGGTTCGTTAAATGAATTCATGAACTCGAACTGTAGGGATTGAAGAATTGGAGTGAAATGCAAAACAACCAGAACGTTGAGTCCGTCTTGAAACCTCAAACGGTGCGTTTGTTGTAGTCGAGCGAGGAGGGTGCTTTGTTCCAGCGTTTTGTGCGGTCTTTTATTCGCGCAAGAAAAGAAAGAGCTGAGGTGGGGAGGTTGGAATGGTGGCACGGAATGCAGCTGAGGGCAACCGTAGGAATCTGGCCCCGCAAGCCCAGAGGCGATTCAAACCACCATCACCAACTGGAGAAAAAGTAAAATGTTTTTGTAACCGTGTTCTGCATTTTATGAACTTGCGGAGTTACAGGTAAGAGCGTGAGTCGACGTGAAGGGCTTTGAGTGTGCAACCCGGCTGAAGCAAAATTCTTCGGACAGCGATTACAGCTACTGTCACATATCTAATGCCTTCGCTCAACATAGAATAGTATATTTACACAAAAATAGAGTCAAAACTGCTTATTAACAGTTGGAACATCGATCCACCAATAGTTCATTCAAATATGACAAACTACAATCACCACGCTTCCAAATAATATTTTTTTTAAACCAAAATATTTTATGGTTTTTTAAAACGAAATTATAACTTGTATCAAAATATTTTTCAATCTATAATTGCAGTCTTTAAACTAACACACAAAAAGTTGTAATAAGACAACATATAACAATAAATATTTTGTTTTTCATAAAACACAAAAACAATGTGGAATGACATGTGTACGAAACATTTACATCAGAAATAATTATTATTTAAAAAACGTGTCATTTATTTACGTCCATATTGAGTGTTCGAAAACTGAATTCTATGTAAAGTACTTGTCCACTAGCTATAAGTTTTTTGTTCTACAATTCTGGGTTAGCGTTTTTCTTTTAATATTAAACCATCGAAAATCAGAAATTATATTCGACAAGTAAATTGTATTCAATAAATAGAATTTCCACTGCAGGATTCGAAACGTGTTTTTTGTTTTTGCTTACAGCACTACTTGAGATGCAATTTAGGAATTAATACTTGTGCTTTAGATAAATACGTACGATACGAATATATTATCTCATAGTCTAATACATCTTGTGTTTTGAATATTTCACATCTCAACAAATATCTAAAAGAAGTTGTCGTCTTTTCAGCTGCGAAGTCCTTTCCCATGCTGTAACCGCAAGAAACCAATCACCATAAAGCTGCACTCTCAGCCAGAGAAACGCAGAAAGAGAGAGGTTGAAGGGGCAAACGACACCATTAAAAGTAGAGAGAGGGGGATGGGGTTAGAGAAATGATCCCCGCCAGTAAAACATTCGAAGCAGAAATAGAAACGTCGAGAGTTGTAGTTGGGAGACGTTTATGACTGTTGAAAGAAATTTACAGATTCTTGAAAAGCGTCACAGAAAATGGCACATTAATAAACAATATAGGAATAGTATAGCAAGGAAATAAAGTCTTGCAAAATTTCATACTGGGGATAAGTTTTTGAAATAAACTCCATAAAAATCCTCTTTTAGTAAGTCGTGATCCCCCTTCCGTCGAAGTTAAAAATTTTAAATTATCTTGTTACATCTGAAACTTCTAAATAGCTTCACTTTGCAAATGATCAACATAAATTTTACTAATTTCGATAGAAACAACTCGTAAATACGAGAGCAGAGAAGATAATTACACACAAATGAAAAATGATAAAATAATATAAAAAACAAACATTTCTCTAATCCACCTCTGTCTTAGGGCCCTTGATCAGAATTACTGGAATGATCCCTTGCTTGCTTCCGACAAGAAAATTAGTTTATTGTCCTCCGCGTGATCATACGCAGTTGGCAACTGCTTTTTTGATAGTAAATTTATTTATTTAAAATTAATGCATCAGTATGGTCATCTTCTGTTCTCACATTTACTTAAGTATTCGAAATGTTGCTTAGGTGAATCATTTTTAGACAAGATAGCATCTTTCTTAAATATGTATGTATTTCTCGTTTCGGCCAACAAAGGACAAGTGCTAGTAAGGCCCAACTCGATGAGAGTTTCCTCACTAGAGATATCGAGAAACTTTTCTTTTTTTTGGGGGGGGGGGACAGCGTGTAGATGGAATCTAGATTGCCGAATCCGAGTATTGCAACTGCTGGGTTTTTTTTTCTTTTCTTTTCTTTTTTCCCAGTGCCTCGACAAGTAGGCCACTTCCTGGGTTGTTAGTCGCTGAGGGGAAACTCTTCAATCATCGCAGATATATAAACAGAGTAGTGAAAATCACAAATTTTATGGCCCCGCCGGGAATCGAACGCACGATATCTCCTAATATGTTTTTAATTGACGGTGTGTAAAGTATTTGCACAGATTGTGCTAGAATAATAAATAATTCAGAAGTTATTATAAATGACAATGAATCAAAGATACGACATTCTGGAGTTTCCGTGAAAAGCATCGAGTGTGAAGTAACGTCCCGGATGCAACGCGGTCCGGCGTCATTTTGCCATGTGTTGTGCGTGCAGACACACTGCTTCGCTCACACACAAGACGATCTCTGTGCGCAGCGATGATGAGTGGGTGGTGGTAGGGGGTGGCGGGGGTGGGAGGTATACCTCCTGGACGCGTAGCGTCTTCTGCTTTAGCTCTGGAACGTATTAAACGTATTCACGATCATAGGATTCACTGTCCCATTGTATGTTCTTGAGAAGCGGGATGAACGCAACAGAATATACTCGAAAGAGTTTGAAAGTACTTTCAACTGTATCGATAATACTAAAAAGGCGATCACAAAAAGGAAAACTAGAATTGTTATTGAAAACCTGTTTTTTTTAGAGGTTTCATATAATTTTATTCCCCGAGTAACCGTCCGTTCCTTAATAGGTCGACAGAAAGTCAATCGAAAATAGAACTTGTAAAGTTAAACTTTAGTTACATTCTGATCAAGTTTTCGATTAGTTTTTGGACAAAAGTATCTAACGAAAATTATTATTCATAGCAAAGTATTACTCACCAGAATTATTGTTGACCAGAAAGTCCCGTTGTCAATGTATATTCTTTCCGTCACATCATATAGTCCTCAAAATTGTAACAAAAAAAATGCTAAGAAAGTTTTTTTCCTAATTTTATTTTTTTGCTCACTTGAAGGTATTTAACTGGATTCTAATGGAAACATCTCATTTGAAAAGTACCATTTTCATCGTTGGTACATTTTTGTACGAGTTTATATATGTGATTCAAAGTAATATTAACTACAAATAGAAAAACTTGAAAGTACTTCACTCGATATATTACTGAGAAAACAAATCGTGACACGAGTCATATTTTTTTCAGGAAACGGCCAACCTCCCAAGTGAGACATTAACAGAGCGATATAACATATAATAATAATAATAATAATAATAATAATAATAATAATAATGTATTATAGAAAATAGCACACCTTATTACAAATAAGAACCGGCTGACGTTTTAGAATCAACAAACTTCAAATTATATTATGAGAGGTCAATAATCACGGACCGTACAATTCATAAAAGACCAGACATAGTGCTAAAAGATCAATTAACAAAGACAATCTATTTGATAGACATAGCTATGCCAAACACTTACAACCTTCAGAAAATAATTCAGGAAAAATATCAGAAATACAGTAACCTTAAGGCAGAAATACAAAGGATATGGGACATGGAGAGAGTTTACATAGTACCGGAGGTAATGTCCTCTACAGGAGTCATCCCTATCTCCATCCACAATAGTATTAGCATGTTAAAATTGCATAAGACCATTTATGTACAATTCCAGAAAGCTGTTTTGCTCAACACATCAAGAATAGTCAGGAAAGTTTTGGATCATCCAGAGTGAGTGTGCTTGGTGTAGCCCATACCTCACTATGACCAGCAGAAAAATCTGAGATCCTAAACGGAATATAATAATAATAATAATAATAATAATACATTATTTTGAGGCGAAGTTAAGGCAAATTCCTTCTCTTACACTTATCCTCATTTACTGGGTAAAAAAATACGTATACGTATGATACCAGAAGGGAAAGATTAACTCATTCATCCATCAAAATTCATACCGTGGTCCCTGCATTAATGCAACTCGGAGAGCGAAGAGGATCGCTTAGTATTGGAGAAAGTGTATTTCGTTGAATATTCCTTATATTTTTTTCAATGTTCTTCCACATTTTTACCTCCTCGATAGAGAAAGAACGAGAAAATTTCTGGGTTTTGTGTTTTGGAATTTAAATGAGAACTAATTTGAAAGAAGACTAAGTATTCAAGTTATGTTCATGGATAGAAATTGGAAAACGGAGTAGAGTTAGGGTGGGGTTATATTCTGAATTATTTTATGAAGGAAAAGAAAAAGAAAGGAATTTCCGTCTGTCTTTCAGTTTCATCCAACATGCATAACAGTTTCTCACCAAAAAATATTTAAACCCTTTGAAATTCTTTACTCCGTAAACATCCAATGTCTCAATTAGACACGCGGAAACATTTTGCATGCGAGTAATGTGTTAAATTACCGACGCGTTCAACATCCGGGAGAGGGGAGACTTAGACGAGTGAATCACGGCATGCACTGTGGACCGTTCGGAGCAGGCGCGTCTGGTGTTTACCGTCCTCATAAAAAGCCATAAAGGACAGCAAAAAGACAGTTTCAGAAGCGCCATCTGGAAGGAGGCGGAGTGCTTTCTCTTGATGCGCCCACGCACGCATATATAGAGTATGAACACCAAACACGGCCATGCGTGCATATGTCGTCACCCAACATACATTTTCTTTGTTTACTTGTCACCATAAAGGAGAAGAACGATTCTGTGATGCAGTCTCCAGAATAAAATGATTCCAACATAATTCAAATACTTTTATTTGATCTCATTTTACTGGTTGCTGATTGAGATAATACAACCGGTATATGCTGTTTCTAAGAGGTCATTTTTGTGAAGACTCCTGTTTCTCCCGTTATTCATAAAATGCCAAAAATGAAGTACCATTATAAAAATTACTTTCTAGACTTTGGACTGAGCATAATCTATATACTACTTCTATAAAATGCTAGAATGTACAAATTAATTCCGAATTGCTGTTATTTCGTAAATGATCTCCCAAGTTGCTCTGCCTGAAAGCATTGGAAATTCATGCACAGTAATCTTGGATTAGAACTTACGATTCAAAATTTAAATATTTTACTTAGGTTAGCGGATTTTTGAAACTAGAAGTCTGAAGTTAATTGTAATGAAATGTTTGATAGCAACTAGTACATTTAATCTCATTTTGTTCTTCATTGACTATTCGTGCAAATTATTCGCTCGGGTGAATCTAGTAATAAAATAATTGGTGGCTTGAGTCAGGCTATAATGTCTCAGAGATATTTATACCTTCAGAATAAAAGTTCACTTCACTGACAGTGAATCTTTCAAATATTTGAAATTTTATATAACCAAGAAATGGCGATTTCTTAAGCTATGTATTTCGTTGAATAATTCAGTTACACAGCTAAAAATATACCAAATATTCACTTCACATTTTCTCTGCTCTCTGGTTTATCTACTTTATGACTACAATGAAGAAGTTATTGAAGGAAATTTAAGTCTAACATTACGCAATCTTTGCTCCAAATTGGAAAAAATATCCATCCTCTCGTCTTACAATCTTCTCGAAAACAAATCACTTTATTTTAATAAATTAAAATCAAAATATCTACATACCTCCTGCATTAAATACCACGTCATCACTATCTTCTCCGAGTCATTCTGAGAAACATTTACAATAAGAGATTTGTGTTCCAAGGAGTTCCCAGGAGTATAGCCGGAGCTATTTCTTTTGTACGCAAGTCTCTGAGGAATGTGAGACAATCGAAAATATATATGGACTACAATTACATTAAATATTCCACAATTGAATTGTTTGTTTAAAACCCCATCGACAAATCGTTCTAAATTAATAGGTCAATCCAATATTGGTTATTCTAAATGATTTATTTTATCAATAAAACAATTGATTTGTTGGAAATTTTTATCGTATATTGTTATAAGTTTCATTCACAGTGACGTACCAATTTATGGTCTGTTTGATTTTGAACTCAAAACATTCTCCAATTTATGCTAATCAATAAATTGTAAAATGGGAGATGATTCATCTACAATCGTTTTCTACCTCATTAATTTTTGAAGTTTCGGCCTATTGACGAATATATTTCTTTTCTTCGAGGACATTTTTGTCAAAAAAACACTAGATAGAAGGATTAAGTGTTTGAACCCCATAAAAGTACTCTTGACCCAAGCTGCCCATTGCATAACAGAGAAAAATATCTCAAAAACATGTTAAGAGGTATGAAAGAGAAGCCAGTCTAGTAGAGTCAGCTTCCGATTAAAATGTGAGTAAAGCTTTTCGAGCGTGAATCCAGAGCAAAAGGCGGGCGGTGTGCGGGTGGGGCTTGAAGGCGTTCATATAAATAGCGCGATGAGGCGCCTGCGAAGGCTGGATGAGCGTAAGGGCCACGCCGGCGTCACGACGCTTCGTGGACACTGCTCGAGATCGCCATATGGTTCAGGAGAATCACTAGTGGAAGAGACAAGAAAACAGTGATGGATCCAGGAGGAGACAGAGGGCACATGCCTTCCTCCTCAAGAAAAGAAAAAGAAATTGAAATAGTTATAATAAAAGTAAGTTTTTTTACTTCGAAAAAATAATCAGTTTTCGCATTTAACGCAAGGGGAACAAATAAAATCTGTCTTTAAAAGATGAGTTCATAGGCAGACTTAGCATTTATAGATTTCCACTCCTATATGAGAACTGCAATATTTCTCTGTTTCTAGTATACTCCACTCCAGCGAGATTCCATACCACTTATCTAATAGAAAATTTCCAAGATAAAATTTCTAATGGAAGGAACGGCTAAAGTATAAAGTTGTCTAAAAACAAGAATTATTTCAAAAACATAATTATTTCATGGTTAGTTTTGAAAACTGCAATGTAAGTTAATGCTTTATTTATGAAAAGGAATGTCGTAAATTGCAGTTTCAAGATGTTAAATTGAAAAAAAATCCGGTGAAGGGGCCGCAATCCCTGGTATTTCTCTTCATGGGCCTCTCCCAAAATCAAATTCTGGATCTTCCCCTGCAGGAAAAAATATAGGATTCCTTGATTGGATCCGTCGACAGTTACAGTTCAATACATGAATCATCCTTTCTCCATTTATTATTATTATTGTTATTATTTATTATTTATTTGGCACTACAGCCCTTTGAGAGCCGTCGCGGAGGGTAGAGCTCCGCGATTTCTTGATCCCGGCACTAATTCGTAGATAGGATTTGAGAGTAAAGGGGAAGCAGTGGTAAATCTTAAAAGTAATAATTTAATTGTTTTATGGTTTAAAATTGATTTTCATTCACATTTAAAATTAATGACTTTTTTTTTTACTTTAAAATTTGCTTTTGTTCTTTTAAATTATATGAAAAGATGATTGAAGAAAGACCAACGTAAATTATGTCCCCACCCTTAAAAACCATTAAAGTTGACCCCTTAAAACCCTTTTTCCGAAAAGCAACAAAATCTTTTCCAAACGGGAAGGGGAAGATAAGGTTAGCATTACGTAACTGGAGGAGGTAGTAAACGATATCATTATAGTTGCGCAATGGAGGAGAGAGGATGATAAAATGGTTAACTTTTAAATTAAATTTTTAGCATAATATACCTACTTTTAATATGGTATGCTTGTTATACATTTTTATTTATGATTTGTCAATGGTAACTCAATAGACGCGTAGTTAACTAATGGTTTACTTTGGAAAATCTATCAACACCTGAAAAACAAAGCAGTATGATTTTGGATAGTAAACAAAGGATATACGTAGAAAATAAAATTATGAAATCACAAGCACCAAGTTCCAAAGAAGAGATTCTCTTACGTATCCAGTCGCTAATGCAACTGAAAACCATCCCGCGCAGGTGTTCTAAGTTGAATGAAAGCTATCAGTGACAGCTCTGGAGGGATGTGGGAGGATTGAAATATGACTATCAAAAACTATGGTTGGTGGTCGATAGTCGAATCTATGGATGGTGGTTGATTATCTCTTCAACGATCGAAACAACTTCCAGAAACAACAGATTTATACACAACTGACTTCCTTACGAGCTGAATTTACAACGAAAGTAATCAAAACTGGCTGTTTTGAAGACGTTTCGTAATCATGTTACTTACGTAAACTATCACCGTCGACAGCATTCAAAAGGAGTAAATCAGACTCGGAAGCGTCCAAACTTTCATGGTTATGAATGTGACAACACATTTATGATCTCCATCCAAAATGCACACCCGCTTTAGAAGCTCGCTCTTATCTACGCTGGGTTATTTCAAATAGGAAACTATTCTTATGCTTAACCAGATCTGCAATTAATAGAAACAAGGCCAGTCAAATAAAAAAATGAGGTTTATAGTAAAATAAAATTATTTTTTCAACTGGAAAGTGATTTTATAAAGAAGCCTTAAAAAACACGAACCAACCCTCTTCAAGGTAAGTAACCAAATGTTGAAAATTCCCAGCAGCTGATAATAGTCCTGGTTCGTGTGTACACAATGATAATATCATGGTGAACGTAATACATTGTCACTGGCGTACAAAAGGCAGAGAGTGAGGTTGAAAGCGACGTCTTGAACAAACATGTCCCGCGTTGAGCGAGATTAAACGGCTGGAAGGGAGGGCGAAGGTCTGATAACACTCGCTTGTTCTCAGTTGAAAAGAGTAACGCCAGGTGAAAGCTCTATGGCACCCCCCCCCCATGGCAGCTTTACCTGTTTGGAATTCTCGTTTATACCGACTATGAACCAAATAAGAGTATCATTCCATATGAAGATGTGAAGAAATGAATTCCTTGCCACGATCGAATTAACGACGATCATTTCTTCTCATTAGTTTAGTTCTCATTAGTAAATTGTGTATTATTCTTTAATTTATCATCGAAAGAGTTTGAGGTTTGAAAACATTTACAAATAAAACATTCTCAGTTTTCAATCCCGTTGAAACTTTATTATCCCACTTTCAAAATTCAGAACGACCGAATGATTCATGATTCTTGTGTAATGGGCTAAAGTTTCACGCACGTGACACAATTAAATCAAATTTTTCATTCAAATATAATTTATTCCACAGATATAAAATTATGAAAATCGATTTAACGTGAATATCAAATACGACGCGACGGGGTTTGGAATACATATAATCTTTCCATTGCGTCCAAAATTAAACACGTCTGTTCGTTAATGACAAAAAAAAACCAAATGTATTACATTAATGAAATGTTATAATCACCTGAATAATATAAGCAGTATGTGCAAGCATTTTAATTAACGACGTTTTTTTAAATAATTTGACTATTTTTAATAACAAAAATAACTCCGAAATTTTTCGTATTTGAATAAAAAATAATAGATAAAGTAACACTACTGTCCTCTATAAAAAAATTTTTTTAAAGTTAATGAAAAATAGAAAAGAAAACACACATAAATCATTTACAAAGTGGGCGAAACAGTTTCGACGTCCTCGATTCTTCGATAATAAATTTATTTATTCATTTATTTGTTTATTTATTATTTTCAAAAGGTTTTGGTTGGGGAAATGTAATGTTAAGATAGTGACCTCCAATTCGACATTGTTTCTCTGGGGAAAATGTTATTTTAACTCGTAACATCAATAGAACATGTTTTTCATGTTTATTTCGTCTGAAGTATTGAATGTTGATGGACCATAACAAACCTACTCCAGAACTATGCCAGGTCGGACCCTTAGTTTCCTGGCAACCCCACATCTTTCTTTCCCAATTCCTCCACACAAATTAAGGTATTGTATCCGTCAGATCGACTAAGTTTAAGGACCCCCCCCCCAAAAAAAAAAAAAAAAAAAAAATCTTCAAATGATAGTTTGAACCATTCTCCATGCTAAACGGATTAATTTTTATACCCATACACCGCAATTTTTTAAAATTCTTTGACTTCAGTTTACTATGCGCTTATATGGAAAAAATATGTGAGTATCTTTTTGAAATCTTAACACAAAAGTATTAGTTTCACACAGGTAATGAACAAACTAAATCGTAGCGATTTAAAGAAGAATGCAATGGCGTACAGATTTTTTTCCCTTTACAACATTAAAATGAATAAGTCATACAAATATTCGAAACAAAACTGTTATTGGAAACATCTACTATAGCACGTGACTGAAAATGTGATTCTCGTCAAACAAACGAGAGTCAAACGAAATCTCAATTTATTATCATATTTTACTCATAAAATAATTATCCTCGTCCAACAGTAAAAACCACTCGTATATTTCCAAGGTTCGTGAATAGTTCACAACTTGACTTCAATCAACGCGGACACAACACCATAAGTTATAAACAGATATCATGGTTCTAACATCACTTATAAACAGCCCCAAAAAATAGTAACATATACAATAACGACTCATGTGAGCAAATAGTCTTACAGAGATGACTCCAGCAAATATCAATATTCTGAGAAAGGTTTAATCAAGATTAACTCTTTAACTAACAATTAAATGTATACATAGAATATATATTAAATGGACATTATCCTCTGCACCCCTCATCTACTCCGTTGGTTACCTCTTTTCAGATCTGAATCCCAGTATCGTTTTTTCATAGTTCAAAGAGAAACGATCTCTGACCTAATTTATTGTTTACGAACATTTTATCAATGGTGTTTTTATACTATGCGAAGTTCTGTTGGATGAGATGGAACAAGGATGCTACGTAGTGAAAATGCTTATCGTGTTCCTCATGAAGCCGTCAAATAACCGGATGAAATACGAGCTACTCGGTCAAAACGAGGAAACTCGAATGCTCGCTTACATTTAGTCTATTAGTTGTTTTCCTTTTCGCATACCACACACTGCACGAGTAATTCATGTAATTGGTTGTTTTCCTACACTACCGTAACGATATCGTGTGTGTATATATAGTAGGTAATGCAACTCGCGAGCATATTATGAATCTTCAAAATTAGCGTTTCATATCAGTACATATATATCAGTACAGTGTGTGTGTGTGCAACTGAACATCGCAATGATATTTAATAATGGTGCTTGTTAAAGTGTGATCTGTCTTATTATCTTTCAAGCGGCAGGGCAGCGAGACATGGGTTGCAATAAATGGAGCTGAACAGTGTATTACAGTTCAATATTGATATCATAATGACACCTCATTTTGGGGGAGACCAGGACGGAAAAGAAGAGAATGATTTTAAAAGTTACCTATTTAGAATACTGACTTTACAGATAAGTCCTCTTAACTTACGTGCTAATTCACTGAGTGTCACTCGCATTGTACACATTTTGTGGAGAGCGAAATATTTTATTTTACACCTGTCATGTTTCAGGTGACGGAATTGGGAAGGAAGGTATTAGGGGGATGGGTACGGAGCTGGGGACATGGCTGGGTAAAGTGCACTAGAATGGATGAGGAAAAAACTCATCAGAAACATCAACCACTTGGGTCGATCAAGGAATCGGACTCGCTTTCACACTCTCATCAACAAGTTGGGAGTGCTATCACTCAGACACCGCTCTCGTTATTGTTCTATTACATTATTGGTCGCTTTAATTAGAATAAGATAATTTCTAAAAGATAATAAAGCATTTATTATTAAATATTTATTTCGATTATTTAAAATACCATATTATAGCATGTCAGTGTGATTTCCGTTTTTTTGTTTATATTTACATTTAATAACATGTTCAATTGTTCTGTTATGTTCCTTGTTATAATCTGTTACACCACACGACGACTCGAATTTAGAGAAGAAACCCTGTGTTCTAAAAATAAAAGCACAAAATGAATGGTAATCGTCCATCAAAAGGTCGTGTCTAAAATTATTTTATTTCACTCAATATATATAAAATCTCTTAATTTTCTATATTTCCTTCTTAGACCTGGTTCCTCAACACTGGGTATATTCCCGAAAGAATTCGGAAAAATTAGAAGTTAGGGTTTCTCTTTCGGTTCTTGTTCCTTGCGATAGTAGTAAAGAATCCTGCAGGTTCACCACTTCGTCGAGATACGGACACGAGAAATTTTCCAGTCCAGGAATTATTGGAGGAAACTGATAATCGACAAGCTAATCACTTGCTGGCAAATACGATGGGAGAGCGCTACAGAGGATATGGAGTTAAATTTATTGGATATCACGTTTGCAGAGAAGAAAAACGATACTTCATCATTTAAAGGTCATAGTTCTGTCATTTTCAGAAGTACCCCTCCAATTAGCTTACAATCTGGGAATACATTTTTGCTCAATCTAATATGAATTTAAACCCAGAGGTTTGCGAAAAACTATAAAACTCAAAATATACCAAAAACCGTGATTCCCAAATTCAATTTATTTCAACAAAATTGGGGATGTCTATACAGAGTCCTCGAACATAACAATAGGTGGGTACCCCTAGGGTTCTAGTTTGAATTTCATGCATCGTCTCCCTTACGACGATTTTTCGTCGTTAATATATTCCAAATCTGTACTTGTATTACGAGTAAATGATCTTATGTCTTTTTGCTATAACACTTAATAGTATTCTATTTTTCATTTTCTGGAGACTCATGAATCGACGTTTTTTATTTTACTCTAATAAAAAAGTTGCGAAGTAAAAGTTTAAATATTATATTCTTAAAAAATAATTTTATTAAAACTATTTTTTAACTAAGAGATTTTTCCTTCCGTTGTGAAACGAAAAATCAATTCTTTAAGTTTCTCATCATAACTAAAAATCTAAAAATACAAACGTCTTTCATAAGGTAGGTAGGTAAATGACGTGTCTTTAAACTCATATGTTCGTACACGAAATTGGTGAAAGAAGAAAAAATAGCAAATTCAGGAGATAGACTCATTTTAGGTTGAATAAAAGAAAATTATGTTTTTGTGAAAAGGTATTAATCGTATGATATACAAATGTAAGATTTTATCGGTCAATATGTATAATAAAATAGCTATAATTTCTACGAGTTGGGTAAATAATGAGTTCTTTGAGAGAGAATAAGTTCGTTAAAATGAAAAGGGAGAACGAAGGAGGGTAAAATCTGATAATCACTACAATGAATCATAAATAATGAAGTAATTGAGAGTTGATAATAGACACTGTTCTCCCGCTTCCTCTCAAAAACCGTTACACAGATGAATCGATTTCCAGTATTACAATAGAACAAGTGATTAAACAACAGTAATAAAAGGAATCGAAAGATAAATATCTTCCCATAAAAAACAAGAATTGTCGGTCAGTGCAAAATAACAAAAAACAAAACGACCTTCACATCGTACGCTAGCTCAGATAGAAGCTGACCCCGTAAATGGATCGTAACATTGCTAGCGAATGGTTTTCCATACACTACATATAAACACAATCACTCACGGTTAATATTTTGTGGTAAAATTTCATTCCAAAACATTGTTTCTACATTTACTGTTTCTTTATTCTAGTCATAAAAACTATTCGTTATAAGCAAATGCCTCATAACTACTTTTAAACCGATGTACATAAGGAAGATTTAAATAAGTGGGAGTGTTAAATAAACAATGACATGCTGTACATCGAAATGTTTTCACTCATGCTGAAAAAAAAACAGAATCGAAAATATTATGAACATGTACTCCACTCCCATATTTGCATAGTTATCACGGAAGATTAATCCCACGTGACATGTTTGCCTACCTGGCAATTTTCCAGTCACTACAACAGCCGGGTTCAGAGGTCGTTCACGGGGGTTGACACTTCACCAGGTCACTTTCACTGAACCTATCACCAACCGAGTCACTCACTGAATCATATTCGAGACGCCGCGCAGCTTTCGAGTCGATGTCTCCATGACAACTGCCTCACGGGCTGCAGTAGATACTAGCGCTTCCCCGTATTCTGAACGCACTGTCGCACGCCCGACAGCACACCACGACCTTCATCTTTCATAATGTTCCAAAATGTACCGCAAGAGCGCAGCGTGAAGCCAACGGCGGAGTGCGCAGTGTCGTAGCAAAACGGAGTACTAGAAAAGACATGATGTCCAAGCAGAGAGGGGATAAATTTGTCCCGGATCCCCAAAATCTGAGGCCTTTATAGATGGGGCCATGATCGATTGGGAAAAAACATTTTAAAAGAAGTATTTAATATAATTGAAAATTTATTATAATATTATAATTTATTTCTCATTTTCAACTCAAGAGGAAAGGTCCCCGAAGATGTTGGAAATTAATTGTGAAGGAAGTTGTTAAATTACAGTAACTGAAGAAAGATTTATATAAACAAATACGGTTCATTATTTAATTAATATCTTGTTGATTTATTCATTAAGTATATTAAAGTATTTTTCGAGCCACTAAGTATAAAAGGTGATCATAACGTGTATGTTGAAAGAAAGTACTGCAATATTTTTGTACACTTATTTACAATTCAGACTTTGGGAGATATGAGAGAGTAAGGAATAGGGAAGGTGGGGGTCAACAAAAATTGAAAATGTCTCGGCGGTCCCATTGATCCCACTTAACGTGTTTGTAAGACTGAATAAATAATATTAGTAGTTTCTTCAATCCTGTAATACTGAATAAACTACTAATACCATTCGTTCAGTCATACATACTGCTAGAATACTATTTATATTTTTCCATTATCTTTCGGGGAATATTTTCTACTCTCAATAAAACTTTTCTCGTGTAAAGGTAAATTGTTTACAGTTTCTCCACTCAGAAAAAGCGATGCTTAAGAGCAAAGCATTCTTAAACAAACCAAAATAACTACGGTTGAGAGGAGAGAAAGTCCTCTTTGGGAATATAACACATCGACGTGACGCAATGATTTTGTGGTGATGGAAATATCCTTTGTCTTTATATGGTCTTCACCAGTGATGTTGACTGAAATATCACTTCGCTAATTGCATAGAGGGTAGAGAAATGAGATGTCTATTTTCTGCTGATTTGATGTAATAATTATAATGTTTTTACTGTGTTTGAGCTCCTTCACTCTTTCTTTCGAAATGATAAAGAACCGCAACGTTTTTAGTAAATGTATCTTAACTTTATAAGCTAGTTTTCCGGCCGCTGTTTTGATGGATTGACAATCCGCTTAATGATAGGGTTTACGTCCGCACGCGGACTCTTCGTTACATACTGTTTTCTTTTCGCTACATTTCTCATTTTCATAGACGAAAGAAAAAATGTAGCGAAAAGAAAACAGAGAACAGTCTCAGATCGGTATTAATATCAGTGATATTAATAAATGTTTTGAAATACTGACTTACAGTTACCGATGTGGAAAACTTTTAGTATACGAACGGATGCAACGTTCTAATCTACCTCCACTTATCTATGAAGGAAGTTGTTTCCACTCGAAATCCTTAACACCTTCGTGAAAGAAGCGTTCTCCTGATCATTCAAGTTCTAAGTCATATTATTCTCAATAATACCAACTCAACGAATCTGATTAATTGACGACAACAGTTCGTTTTATTTATATCGTTACTTAGTACAATTTTTTAAAAAAAATTATTCCTAAACTCATTGTGAAAATCCTTTGAGTGTGTGTGTGTGAGAGAGAGAGACGCAATGATCCGCTTCTGATGGGACAAGAATCCGTAGCAAAGTGTTTGAGAAAATTTGAAACATAGAATGATAGGCAAAGGAAAATTATTATTGTACGAATGGTTAAGAGGAATACTCTGTCCCATTAGTCTAATTTAAGTTAGTCCCATTAGTCTGATAAGTCTCACATGTGTGGATAAAAAGGAAATTGGACCTTTACTCAAATCTACCCTTCTCTTCCATTTCACCTGACCGAAAGTTATCTCATTACTCTATCAAACTTAGCGTAACGTAACACCAAGGCAAAAATCCTAGTCCAGGATATCCCAAACCCCCTGCCCAAAGAAGGCGTTACGTAATATATTAGTGTTAGCTCATATCCCCCATTGCTAATAGCTAACATTTTAAAAGTTTCTGACATGCATAAAAGCTAAATTCCAAAACACAATTTCCTCATGATTTCATACATGTCTGTGAGGTGATTTTTTTGGACAGTTTGATACTATGGCAAAAGCATTCTTAAAAAATGTTCACTAATAAAACTATGTAGATCTAAGTGAAAACTATATTTTCAATCATCTCTACCCCGTCCGTTACTCCAAGCCTCCCCGCTTCATATTACGATTTTTTCAGTCTAATTTATAAATTTTAATACTTTACTCCTCATTTTCTCGCTTTTTGTCTTATAAGTCAGCCCTTTGGTAGTTGCAGAAGCAAAGAGTTGAGGCACAACGGACAGAGAACATAGCATAACTCCTCCAATGTAAAAAAATACTTTTTTCTCTATATAAACGTTCAATTAAATTACGATTAAAAATATATTTACATACCTTCTTCTAGGGTGACTTCGTAGGCAGTAGACTAAAGAGACGAGGTGATGAACATTATCCCAACTCACATTATCCAAACTATTTGGTAATTTGGATTAAAATGGGAGTCTTTCCAAACAGTAAAAGTTAAGGTATAGGCTTCTGATATCCCCCATTCCGGAACCTAACAGTGATGTCTATACTTACAAAACTCAAAATTTAATCCAAGTATACTTGTGGCGTCAGCTTTTAATCTTGACAAATGACCAAAGAACACACTTGATGACACGTCCACACACAAATTATATTACCTATTCTCCTTTCTCGTGGAGATATAGTGTAACTCCATTACAATGAACTTTCTTCTTGGGGTTTTAGGGCTCGCCAACGTCAAGGTCATTAGAGCCCTTCAATGCAATAAAATACGAGGGTCTATGTGTAACTTTTTTTCATAGGTCATCAAACATATTTCAAATGACAATCTTGCATTTTCTGAGTCCTTTGTCATTTCCCTACTCTCAGGTACACTCACGTTTACGGTTATCTACCAAACTGGTGGCTAGATAATTACCTAGAATGCAATGAAATACGAGGTTGATGTAAAATTAACAAGTTTGATGATCAAAATCAGAACGAAAACCGTTGATGCTGTGGCAGAAATAATACCAATATTTTGTAGAAGTGTAGTCGATTCACATATTTAAAACTATCTTCAAGAGTGGTGTGGATATTTTTAATTTTTGTGATACATTTATTCAACTTGGCACAACAGCATTGAGATACATTCATTCAACACTAAGGCAAACGTTCCCGTTCTCCCATGGAATCATGAAATCATATTGTTTCGGCAGTGTCTCTCGTTGTATTCACAGTTTTCAATTTTATTTTTATTTCAGTATTATTACACCAAGAGACGTATTAAATCATCAAAAACACAACACAAATATTGTGAATGAGAATAGCAACATCTCACCCACACAAGTTTCCATAATTAAATATTAACTTGCCAGATAACAGTAATTGACACATCTTCATACGCAACCGTTGGCATTGCTTTCGGAACGTACCAAAGCGCCACAGCAATGAGCAACCAATCAGGAAGCAGTACTGTCCTTACTCCCTAGGACTCCATGGTGCGAACACACAGCGTAGGAAAAATGAACACCTGGAGGTCAGTCGAGAGGTATCAGCGATTGGCGCACTGATCTCGGTGGATTCATCAACCATTCAACTGTCCATGGCACCACACATAACATTAGCAGAGTGCCGAGCGTGCTGAGGCAAACGGGGTAGCTGCCGGTGGTGTCACGAACCAACCCTGGAGACATTCCTTCATATGAAAACCATTTCCAGGCGTAATTATAGTACTATATGACAAACTTTTAAAATATCGTCATGTAATATTTTATCACTTGCATATACAAGGATAGTCATTCGTTTAAAATAAGATATGGTTCAAATTTGATACTATCAGCTTTTAATTTTTCCTTATTATATGTTCTTGTCATTATTTTTTAACTGACGTTACTATGGAATAATTTAATTACTCATCCAACCACCTATTTGAAATTTTTCGACGAATAATTCCTTTTGTTAGCTCAAGAATAGCCTAACATCCCTACCTTGAACAAAAATCACTTCGCTTAAACTCGTAAGTTTCTAAGAAAATTTCCCATTTTGTTTAGCATAGAAGTATGACTACTTGAAAATTTCCAAAGAGTGCATCAGATTTTTTTTATCCGGTAAAAAACGCTTTGGCATCTCTAACATTGCATCTATGAGTTATGAGGATATTATTGAATTATAAGCAGGATCGAATACAAAAGTGAACTGACTCGCAGAAAAGAATACTACCGCGAAATTATATTTCTCACATGGATAATTTTGGGTGTTTTGTGCATGTTTCAAAAATGTTTTTAACATACTACGAATGAATGTATGAAATGGGATATTATGGTGACTTGTTTTCTCGTTATTTACTTGATTTTTGTCTATGCTTGAAGCAAATATGTTTTAAGTTATTGGAATTAAAATTGATATCATGAAATCCATGAGACGACTATTCTATGTCTATGTAAATTCTGAATATAAATTTAGTGCTGCACTTCAAACTGTTAGTATGACCCTTAAGCATTAACTACAAATGCCATGGAAATAGTCGTCAAAGTAGGGAGGGAGAAAATAAAATTTTTGGAAAGTTTGTTAAAGATTGATTTTTGTACAACTCTCTTTACGATGAGACACCATCATTGATGAATTTCCACTTAAGTATATTTAACTTGAGTGGCCCTCAAAAATTGTGTCACAAATTGAGAGGCTTACTTATTTATTATATTTGTAATAATAGAAATGTAAATAATAAAACAATGGCACTCCAATGACATTGGTCCTGCTCGTACATCTAATCACTATATTGCTAATTCTGAGAGTTTTAAAGGATTCACCAAGAAGATAATTATTTTTTAAACAAATTTGAAATACCTAATATTCAGTAATCCAGAAAAATAATGAAAACATTCTACAACTGATATGAAAAGACATTTTATTATATTTGATCATAATTTTAAGATTCAAATTATAAAATATCTCATTTTCTTTGTTTTGGAGCACTTGATTGATTATATATATTTGTGGGGCTTTACGGCTCGTCGACATCTAGGTCATTAGAGCCCTAAAAACTACAGGTAGGGAAAATGCAGTTACGCACTAGGGAGAGCCAACATGACTCTCCCCACATGTGGGACTCGCCGAACAGCTCAACCATACCCTTTTAAAACCCTCCTGAATTACAACTCAAAACTCAAATATCAACATATCTCAAAACATTACATTCATCATTTAAAAAAAGAGGAAGAAAGAGGTGAATGAAAGATACCCTAGCCCTCGCAACCGAGTAGCGTCGGGATCGAAAAGAACAAGAGGTGACCAAGGAAGGTCAGGAAAGAGAAAGGAAGGAGCCTCGCACAAGTAAGTAGAAGTAATGTCAGACTCAGCTCGGGGCCCCGTGTTAGCCAATCACGTACTTACTAGATGTAAGTCCCTTGGGGGGATTATAGTTTTTATAGTTTAGAGGCATCAGAAAGCAGAGTTTTAAAAAAATAATAGTTATAAATGTTGATAACCGATACTTGAGGCATAAGAAAAGGTATTATTCTTTCGCGAACGTAATTCGTAGCAATGATGTGCTATGTCAAACCTCTTGAGCGTAGTTTCCATCAAGGAGATGTAGGTAAGTGACTTCTTGTAGCACTTACAAGGAGATTGAAACCTCCCCCGTTTGATGCATCGTTAAAGCTGACTATTATTTCCGAGGCATACTGTACAACTTGGACAAACCGTTACCTAGACTACTAGATCCTAGGACTACTCTTAAGGATCACCGTAGTAAAACCTATCTTAGCCTTGATGCTACTTACCACTACGTTCTAAGGGATACGTTTTATAGAGGGTTTTCAATCTTAAAGTTTATCTCCGTTTTATTTTTTCTACCTATAGTAGGAATACAGAGCAATAAGGGATAAAGAATCAAGGCAGTGTATTAAACATTCTCCCCACATTTTGCGAGAAGCAATAAAAACTTTTCTTAATGCAGGGGGAAGGGAGGACTAGAGTTACGTAATTACTGGGAAGGGGTAAAATGTATTGAACAGGTGTCATGTAGGGGAGGATAAGACAATAATAATGGTTATTGTTGCGTTACGTATTTATTTATTTAATGGACGAAATTAATTTCTGGACGAATTAAGTCACGAAATTTATATGACGCATCACTCCTCCTTGGTTGTTGGTAGTTGGTTGTCATTTGGCCAATCTGGCCGATTTGGTACTCGTCCCTTATTAGTGATGATCGACATCAATATCGTCTTAGCATTAGTTTTGTTCCTGCAACTCTATCTCGAGCTTGACCTTCGCCTAGTACGTACTATTTACCTGATGTAGATATTGTGTTGTTGAATAGTGGTATCTATCTTCTACGAATGGGTCGTGACTAATACTTTTAACTGGATTTCGTATCAACACTTCTCTTTTGTTATGAGAAAAAATTGTGAATAAATTGATCAATTAACTGTACAAAATGTTTAATACCATCAAAATGCCTTACATTACGTGTATTATTACCGAATAAAATTCTATTGTCAATTACACGCAGAAAATCTACTTAATTCGAAAATTGAACCCTATTACCCATTTTAAGCCCCTCGAAAGTCAAATTAATTGAAATGATTTCTAATTTAGTCTTGCTTTTTATCAAAATCTTGTATGTGGGCATGTTCTTGTTCTTGGTATTTCCTTTGCATCGTTGTATTTAGTCATAGTTATGATCGTACATTTTCTATTAAGTCATCAAGTAACCAGTGGTGGATTGAAGGGGCGGCACAGGGGGCACAGGGGCCCCTAAGAAAAATGAGATAAAAATAGTAAACGCGAATGAAAAGTTTTACTTCGGAAAAAAATCAGTAAGTCCATTGAAAGCAACAAGAGTAATAACTAATAAAATCTGCGTAAAAAGACGACTTAATAGGACAAACATAGATTTCCACTCCTATATGGAATCCTGAGCGTAGGTCTGCGATATTTCACGGTTTCTAGCATACTCGCACTCCAGAGAGATTCCGAGTCACTTATGTAATAGATAATAACGTTGAAGAAAGATAACCGAAAAAGCGTAAATCATTTAAAAAATCATTAAAAACTTACGACCTTTTATAGACGAATAATATTTTTATTTTCTGTGAAGAGCTCACAAAATGTCGTACGTTTTTAATGATTTATTTAATTAGATTACATAATGGACGTGAATAGTAGTAGAATTAGTAAAAGAAAATAAATAATTTGTAATTGGAATAATGGAATTTTATTGATACTATAAATTAATGATGGAAATATTTTATTGGTGTTCTAATAAAACGTGTATTTATAACAATGTACTATTCATAAATTAGTGGAAAAATTATTGATTACTACATTTCGACCCTTGATTCGAAGAGTTTTCGATAGAAAACTAAAATTTTCGGGTATTTCCTCGGGATTTTCATTCTCTGTCCGAGCATTCGGTATAAAATCATATACCCCATTTACGATATCCAACATTATATTTCAATATTACGACTTTCATCCTCGCTTTTAATACCACTGAATTAGTAGTACTTTGTGTTATAGATTTAGAGAAAACGCCTAAACCTATTAGGTGTCATGTGAATGACCGTCGAAATTATAATGAATAAATCTGATGCGTTGAATAAATTGTGTCAGCAGGAACGCCCTAAGTAAAAATTTAGCTAGAAATACGAATTATTTCAAAAACGTAAGGGTTATCATTGATTTTTTTAAGGGTTATTAATGTAACTGTAATTCAAGTTGATGCGTTTTTTAATACATAATGTCTTAAATTGCAGCTTCAAGAAGTTAATTTTTTTAATTTTCGACCCTGTTACTTTTTTTATTGGCCTCTCCCAAAATCAAATCCTGATCCTCGTGTATACCTGTCATAAGGCGACGAACCGAGACAAGACCAGTTGCGCATCACTACCTTTGGCTGCATGTCTAACGACCATAGTTCAGCACAGACAGACAATTCCTTTGGCTTACCGACAAAGGGCCCCAGCAACAAGTGCATGAGGCCTGCGACGAGCATGAAGAGGCCGAAGACTGTAGGGAAACGCGCTTCAGCTGATCCGAAGCGCTCGGCGAAGAGCAGAGGTAGGGCTACCTGGCGACAACCTCTTAAAACTCCCAGCGCCGCCGCCTGCGCCGCCAAAGACACGGTGCTGGCCGTCCACGCGTACGCTGCCGAAAAAAACATAAACACGACAAAATATACGCACATCAGGCAATTTCTTGCTCCCTAATCACATTTTTTTAAGCGTGGCCCTAATTTCGCGTTTATGGTGAGACACAGTACATATTCTTACCGGACAGGAGATTTGTAGGCGGAATCGTAAACTGAAGCCGAGACCACATCGTAAGTGTCTCAAGGAGAGAGAGAGAGAGAGAGAGAGCGTGTGTGTGTGTGTGTGTGTGTGTATGTGTGTGTGGGTGCGGGGGGCAGGCAAACCTAGTGCTGCATAATATGATTTGTATGACATGGCGAGGAGCATGGAATATCAGCATACGTACTTGAGTAGATACACTTATACATGCTGCAGACCATTTCGTCATCTCCGGTATACAGTCCTGTCCATACCGCACCCGCAATTGCACTCGAATAATCTAAAATTTTTATTCAATTCCAGAGTTAAACGACACATGTTCTCATTGGTCTTAGCGGTGTCTTCGCGAAGTACGACAAGGTTTTCGACACAGACGTAACTGATTTTTTATTGGAATATTGCTGTAGAGTTCTCACTATACTTTATCGTAATACCAGTTACAAATATAGTGGTTCGGGGGAGGGGACCGTTTTATGTATTTTATAATACTTGTTGAACATACGAGACGGTAGGGAGAGTGTTTGTGGTAAGTTTAGTCTAAATTTCGTGGATTGAGTGGCCTCCGACTATTCGTATGCTTTAAGACCTTTGTTACTAAATCAGGGTTTTGACTTTCATAATATGTTTTTATGCTTTATGAATGTTTTTAAAATCATTTAACTCAGATTTTAGCGTTTTTTATGTACTTGTTTACGTCTTTTTGCAGTCCGATTTTAGATTTTTAACTTTTAGTTATTCGTGGTCGGGTTTTAGTTTTTTATTTTATTAACTCAATAACACAATGTTTCGTCAACAGATTTTTTACTTCGTCAGGCGTTTCATCCATAATGTAAAAAAATGAATGGATGGACACATGGATTTCAAAAAAAATGGTCATTTAGAAAACATAAATAGCACAACATACAACAATAAAAACAATTTATATTATAGAAACAAAATAGCCGATAGAACACGAAATCAAAAAAAAAAGAAGGTTAAATAAAGCACCAAGATAAATAATCAACGTCGCATTTTAGTTCTAATAGAAAAATATATCGTCAGCTTGTAGAGTCCTCAATGGATGGTCTTATAAATACAATAGTATCTGAAATAGTATTGAGGGACTTGGAAAAAGAATTTATATCATGATTAAATTTTCAATCATTACTACATTGTAGATATATTGACGGTATATTTTGTTTCATAGATAGAATATTGGAAATTTTCAATTCTTATCATCTTGGGATAAAATTTACTTTGGAAAGAGAATACAACAAACAATTAAAATTTTTGGAGATTTCTTTAATATGGGAGAACATGAAATCAATATATAAATGGTATCACAAATCACCATATTCAGGTCGGGTGTTGAATTACTTTTCAAATGTTTCAATTAGGGAAAAGAGAGCAACTTTAACGAAACCTCAGTAAATCGAAGTAATTTAATTAGAAATTCTCAATATTTTGAGTAAATAAACTTGTCAAAATTATGCAGAGCATTTTCTTTTATTTTGTGTTCTATCTGCTTCTTTATTTCGTATTGTAGAAATTATAATAATATATGTATGTTATTTATGATTACTAAATGTTGACATATTTATGGAAATGAATTCCATGTATCCGTCCAATGTATTTATATTGTTGATCAAACATCTCACAAAATCAAAAACTTGTTGACAAAGTGTTGTGTTATTAAGATTAGAAAGCAATACAAATCTTCAAAAAAGGGCGTATTTTTAATGAAGTGAATATCAAAACGGTAGAATAATTAAATTTGTGTGCAATTTATTTATTTACATTTAGATTCCATTGTCTACCCTTTCCTTGACACACGGCTATAACCAGTATTTTATATTCTTCAGAATAAATTAGTTTCTGCTATGTTTTTTTCTCGTTGAACATAGTTTAGTGTTGCCTTTTCGGTCCTTTCTAGTCCTTCCAGTTCCCATATCTTCATTGTCTTTATGACCTTTCCACTTTACAGACGAACGGGAAATGGACTGTCACCCTGAGAGAGAGAGAGAGAGAGAGAGAGAGAGATATTTCCAAAGAACGTTGCCGGCGTGGAACGTCGCCAGATGGAGAACACGACGAGAAATAAAATAAATGGAAAAAAGCACTGTATATAAATAGTCTTAGAAAATCGAGACTTCTTTAGATCAAAAAGTGAGGGATCTAAGAGACACTACTTTCTCAGATTCGTAATGATGTTTAACTATCGACATTGTATGCAAAACAATGCTGTTACTTGACTTGAAGTGTGAATTCATGTTCCATTAACTATTTTGAGGATAGGTATTGTTGTAGTTGAGAATAAAATCCTTCACTGCTCGGCAGCTTATAATACCTAAGTGCATCATAGTCAATCCATCCCTCATTTATGCTCTTTTAAAAAGTTGCACTCTTTTTCTGATAGAATAATCACTTCCTGTTCCCGAGAACGGCGGGTACTTACTATACTTAATGAACAAAATCTGCGGAAAATCACGTGGAACGTAGGGCGAGTTTCTCTTCCGAAGAGACAATCTCCTCTCTATAGTAAAAAGTTTACGAGAAAAACCGGAAGATGCCTGAATCGGGAAGAAAATAATTATTTACTTTTATATATATGTAATTATTTATATTTAAAACAATTATTTGTGAATATAAATCCAATTGCCATGTACAATGCCTCGCAAATGAGTAAACTTCCGCTAAGGGCGAATACAACAAACGAATTAACGCCATTGTATAATATAAATTATTATTTCATTGGTTCAGTACGAAAATTGGGCTCGGGAAACCAAGGGACGTAGCTTCGACTTTGTAAATTTTCTCAAAAATTTTGTGACGAAGTTACTCAGTGATGTAGCCTATAGAAAGTAGTAATGAAGGAAACTACATCTGAAGAGGCACGCCGAGTTGATAGAGCGTTATACTATTCATTTCGAGAGCTTACTGCGAACTATCCACCGTAAGAATGTCACTCTCGAAACGTAAACAGAAATATAATCTAACAATCAGCTCACACTCCAGAGAAACCCTTCAGGAAACTCTATTGTAAACTTGGAAGTGCACTTGCAGAGAGGTTGCGCCAATCTGCAAGTTGTGCTCTTAATCCCTGTTAGATCGATCGGGTCACGCACGCTGCTCTGAGAGGTATCGCTCCCGCCATAAAACGCTTCGTACGTGCTACCCGTGAGGAAACGCCCGACGCGATGCGACGCGAAGTTTGCAGAAAAACTGTATTGTCGGGAGCTGACTTGAGGACGCGTGGCAGCGATGATCACAGTCCATTACCACCCTCCCAACTAAACTTGCCCGTCTTCTTCTCTCAATAACTGTGAGTGGCTACGCAGCTAATATGTTTGGACCAGATGATAATTTTGCTTGTGCAACAGTGACGGACTTTCTCCTCAACCGGTGTCCACATTCCCTACGCGCGCTTACTAGTCAGCTTCCAACAATAGTGGCATTCCTTACGGCTCCGCCCCCTCGGCTCGCGCCAAGTATCACAACATCGACTCACTACAACAAAGAGGAATGGAGATGAGACAAGCCACCAAGAAGATGAGTCTCGCTCGGCCTTGTGCCCAGCGACTCCCCGCGACCAGAGCTGCTCTGCCGGCCACTTCTCCCGCGCCGCCCGCCGTGACAACTCGCCACGCCCCAGTCCCCATGGACGCCTCCAGCTGCGCGGCGGCGTGGAGAGGCGCCAACGCGGTCCACATGCCATCGCAGAAGAGCGCCAACGCGCCACCCAGCGCTGACACGGTGAAGCTCCGATTGCGAAAAAGAGCGATCTCTACGGACACGGCAGCGGCCGCTGCGTCTGCTGCCTGTACCACCACGCTGAAACATACTTTTATATGAAAGAAAAAGCGCAACTTATGTCTGTCTAACGTAAGACACGATGGTAAAGAGGCGCCAGGGAAAGAATACAGGAACAAGAGCACTGGAGACATAAAGTAATAAATGGGGTAGCATTGCTAAATTATTAAAACATCGTCAGGCGTTTTAATAAATTGTAAAAAATTGTAAACTTTTTCGACTCTTTTAAACACAAATAACTATATTTCACTCATAACGTTTCTACCATGATTTTGGCCCTTGTCAGGTGTTATATAAATTGTGCAGTATTCTAGTTTCATGTCATGAATGAAATTACATGATTTGCAACACTTAAAAAAATACCTTATACATAATTATCATAATATTTACGTATCATCTGATGGAACATGAGCCATATCCCCAAAACACTCTGAAAGCTATGGGAGTAGATAGTATCTTGATTTTAATAATTAAAAGATTTTTGTAATTGAAGGACCACATGGATTACCATGATTTTATATCAAAACAAACGATAAATCAATCAATGGACATACAAATATTAATTGTTTGACAAAGAAATGACCCAAAATCACGTTCCCTAATAATCCCTCCAAAAATCTAACTTAAACAAAAGAAATCAATGGACATACACGTAAAATGTTCGAACACTAAAACTTACAGTTAAATACATGGGATTAATTTAAAGATAAAGGATGCATGATTAGGTACTGTACAACAAGGTTCAGTTAAATGTTATTGAATTTGTCAATGAAAGGAGATTCAATTGATCATGAAACATCATACTTTTCGTGAGATTTTCACTGACCAGTGATAGGTATGTGGGCTCATAGTTACGTTCTTGTAGCATTTGCCGAAGCTCAGTTGGCGAACAACGTCCCAGGCAGTTGGAAGATGCAGGAGGCATCGATGGTGTGTGGATCCATCAATAGTATGTAAAGTTTATAAGATCGCACTGTTTCCGCTGGAATGTTTTCACGGGAATGCTTGAGCTAGTGGCTACGGGGTCTTCCCATGTTAACTCGAGGGAAAAATACTCCCGCGCAAATACTTTACTATTGAATTGTTCGTGTGCAAATTAAAGAATTGATTCAATGATACATTAAAATTAGAAAATTGATATTCAGAATTTATGTGGCGATTTTCCATGTAATGAATAAATGATTATGTATATTTTATCATCATGAAATGTCTGGGTGAGAATAGAGCTCTCTAGTGGCAGATTGACTTACTTAAGCCTTTTAGATCTATTGATTGTATTAGATAATATTATTAGCTTCTGGTGGAAATGCACCAGAAAACTACACGTTGAAAACCAAGTAATGGTTTTCCCAGGTATCTTCATAGTAAAGTTACGTATAGGGACTGTTTGTCAAGAGCAGGGTAATATTTTCCCAAGTACCTTCACAAATACATACATTAACCAGGCTGCCCGTCGAAGATCAGATTATAATCTCACGGGAGATACTAGACCAAGGGATAAGTGCTGTGCCTAGATTAACAAGAAATGTATTTGGTGTATACAAGTTTATTGGATGAAACCGAAGTAGAGTTTACAATTTCACGAACGACTAGAGTTGCTTAATACATAATGATATTATCATAATAATATGGAAATCCTAAAATAATGATCACAATTGGGAAAAAAAAGTATTCAAGCAAATGAACGCCCTAAGATAAATAATTTAAAAAGGCAAAAATGTTTGGGAAGCTTTGCACGCGATACAGAAATGGATTGAGAAATTTCTCATACCCAACGATAGCGATAATTAAGTAATTGAGAGTAGTTGACCTCGGATGGTCGAATAATACTTAAGGTTGTGTGAGCCCGTAGGCACATACGAACATGTGCCTCACCGGAACTACACGACTTGGCGTAGAGCAAGTGGGCAAATGGAAGAATATATTTGACATAATTGTACAAATATTCGATTAAAACTTTAAAGAGTAGACTAAATTTAGTATAATTGAAAATATGAAATGGAGAACGCATCTTGATAAGAGTGTAGTATAAAGGATTAAGGGGAAATGCCCTATGTTTAAGTACAAGTACATTGTGCATTAGCAATGTGGACAAGTATAATAAATAATGAAGCGTATTCATGTGAAAGCTTCATGTGAGTAATGAATAGTACGAAATGGGGTGAACTCATCACGCGACCACATGGGACAGTGGCAAGAAGATATTATTAAATAAAACGAATGAGTTACGCATAATTGCAACGACATGTGAATTCAGTGACGAGGTGAATGAACATGAGGTGTCTTCAATGGACATATGAATATTAACTGTTTTACAAAGAAATGATACAAACACGTTCCCTAATAATCACACCAAAAAATCGAACCTAAACACACAAGAAATCATCTACACTCAAACCCTATCATAAACACGAGAAATGTTCTAAACCTAAGCCGTAATCTAAACACATGGAATTACCACAATGATCCTTTGCTATAGAAAATGAACTTCATGAGTGATGACAATATTAAACTAACAATTAAGCTACACAAAATATTAATGATTAATCTAGATATGGTAAGGGTCAGTAATGAGACGTTTGTAGTATCCGGTGTGTGTATAGTAACTACACGGACTAGTTGATATTTGCCGGTATGTATTTCATGAACAACACCAATGCTCCATTGCAATGTGTGAGTCATCTTAGATTTGAGTAAAACAACTGTGCCAACATCGATGTTGGTTTATGGGTTTAACCACTTGCCTCTGCGTTGTAGAGTTTGTAGATATTCGTCCGACCATCTCTTCCAAAGTGAAGTAATTAAAACTGAAATTCTACACCAACGTGATTAAGATGCTATCAGCTGTTTGGGGGTCAGAAATGATACTGACTAATGACCTACCTATAAGGAAATGACCTGGAGTTAAAGGTTGTAACTGATCCGGTTGATCAGTGAGTAGGCCCAACGGACGGGAGTTGAGAATGGCTTCGGGAGAAGCCACTAGAGTGTAAAGTTCTTCAAAAGTAAACAACTGATTATTAGTTATTCGCTTGAGGTGAGTTTTCAAACTCTTAATGTTAGTTTCCCAGAGCCCTCCGAAGCGGGGTGCGCTGGGGGGGAGGGTGAAATGCCATTGAATCGAAGATGAGGAACAATGATCCGTTAATTGCTGTTGAAAATTCTGAGACTGAGAAATTTGTTTTAAAATGCGTTATGCGACCTTGAAGTTGGTTTCATTATCAGAATATATATGTTGTTGAAGTCCGCGACGACTACAGGATCGCGAGAAATTGTAATAACTTTAAATTCGAAATTTATTATTTCAATAGACGCCGGATTTTTCTAGGAAGAGCCTATAGATCCTGCATCAGCCTATACTCGAAGGAAAACCGGAGAAAAACCAGAGCCAGGATGGGGCTACAGAATTAAAGTACACAACCATGCCAAAGTTGAGTACAGATAAAACCAAACTGTAAAGAATGATGTATTATTTTCGGTAAAGTTACATGTCTCAGTATAAGTTATACTACTCACGATTGCCTGCGCTGTCGTAGCGCTGAGGGCAGTGGAAGCGGAGGCAACATCAGATCATCTTCTTCCTCTTCCTCTTCTGATGAAGTCGAGTCATCCTCACGCGCCAATAGGATGGTAGACATACGGCGCGAGAAGCGGCGTAGAGGAGGTAGCGCCTGTAATCGCGAACGGTTTTGCATCTATCTCAGTGTTTTACTGGCGGACACAGAATTATGTGCACCTGAGTTGGGGCTCAATAACGAAGTAAGTGAATGTCCAACATAAAAACGAATTACATATTATTTTTCTTCAATTCATTCTGCGTGAAAGTATTGGATTTTATTGAAGTACTTCGTTAAATATATGATGATATATTTATGTAGACGAGAATGTAAGAGGTGTATAGGAAATTTCAAGAAGGTGTCACATTCCATTATAATTTTAAACTTATTGTGGTATTTAGGAACATATTATATAAAGAGAAAGAATCGTATTATTACAAATCTTTTAGGGAACTTTCTGTAAAGAATTCCAAAGTTCTTGGAAACTTTTTGAATATTTCTAAAATAAACGATCATATGGGAATAATAAACATTTACGATTGGATTGGTGCTCTTGACGGACCCAGAACGTTTTTTTTTGGCACGGATGTAGAAAGGAAAAGAACGTTTGTTAGCTACAAACAAGGGAATGTCTCAGAAATACCTCTCTCCGTAGAACGCGCCTCCCGTCAGAACAATAAAACTTCTAGGAATGAATAGGTGTATGGAGAGTATTCTAGAACTGGCCGATCCCGATGTCCTCTTTTAACGGGGATATTTACGTAAAAATCCAAAACTTGAAACTTGGAACCTCCAAATGACTGAAGCGCGAATTGACTGAGAATTAGGGGGGAGATGTTCTTGATGTTCAAAAAAACTGATGCACAAGACAAAGGGAAAATTATATTAAAGGGTATAATTGGCCAAGTCTACTACTATTAATGTCCATTATGTTCTAATTAAATAAATAGTTGTTTTTTTTTTCATTTTTCCTGATGTTATGTTTATTGTTATAATTTGTTATTATTTGAACACCTGACGACGGCGTAAATCCACATCGAAACATAGTGAGTTCTTAACAAGAAATAAAAATATTATTCACCCATAAAAGATGGTACGTTTTTAACTATTTATTTAATAATTGACCAAGACTTGCCAAGAGAACATAGAGAGTGAAAATAAGATAAACTATGATCATAGTTTACCTCTTTGGGTTGTCTGAGTTGCGTGGAGAAATGCGCTCTCACAGGACCTGTGGGTCTCCTCTGTGCTAGTCTTTCTCGAGCAGTGAGAGGACGTGGGGGAGGTGGAGGTTCCCATTCCTCTTCCTCTTCCTCCTCCTCTTCTTCTTCTTCCTCCTTCTCCTTCTCATCCTTCTCCTTTTCATCCTCTTCCTTCCCCTCCTCTTTCTCATCCAGTCTGTTGTCCGTGGCATTCCATTCGGGAATTACTTCGATGTAGGTAGCCGGCCTCGCATCGAACGAAACGGCCTGCGAAGAAAGAAAGACGTTTCTGTGATGGAATTGCGCATTCCTCACGAAATAAACTTTCATTTAATAAAGCTATTGGAAGTTATGTATTTATTCCGATTTTTATAAATGTAATATTTGTCATATTTGCTCAATCGTGGAATGGTTGTATGAACACTATCTCTATAGAAACATCAAGACCAAACTTTTTCTTTTGCTGTTTTTCCGGGTATCTTTACCTATTACATGGGATTGTTCCGTCCTTGCTTCCGTTAAATAAATACGTTTATTGATCTGCATGTGTCTACGCACGATTTTTAATTTTTTTCTTTTTGACAAATTCTTTGAGTCTCTAAAAATACGAACATTTTTAGTGAAAACCGTCTTACTGTGGGTATAAAAACTGTATGTTTTACAGTGAATTTAAAAATGATAAATGCTGAACTGAGTAGAAATGATAGCGGCGCCAATCTACGAACACCTTTGTAAAATCAAAACTTTACGTCCAAATGTTACGATTTAAAGACAATCTTTGTTACCTAAATAACACAAATAACGTATTTTATTTGATGAGGATTTATATTTTAATATCTGTAGTTGAATAATTTTAACGTGTTTATTTTTAATATATTTACATCGATATTTTGGGTTAGTTGTCTTCCCCATCTCTTTTCATATTCGAGAGGTTTAATACTCTCGCGGACTTTTTCACGACCATACGGGTGGAACATGACTGTCTTTCTTTCCAACTATTTCTAACTACTTATACAGAGCTAATTTACACATGATATCCACAAATTACATTCCTTAAACCTTGCTCTTTAAACAATACCCATGAATGAAATCAGGAATAAAATCCGTTCTGTAGTTATTGAGAAAATCTTATCTGGCTTCGGCCTTCTGTAAATGAGGATAGTCTCCCTTTTGTCTGGAGAAGTTGTCCAACATTTGACGAGTGTCACTCGGTGTGGTATTGCGGTGTGTCGGGTACAAACTGTGTCTCTAAGGGGTCGTCCATTAATTACATGACGCAAAATTTACCATTTTTGACACCCCACCTTCATGTTGCACCTGTAACGATATCTCTTATCTCCCTCAAATAATTATGTAACGCTAGCCCTACCCTACTCGTTTCATGACCAAATAATTAAATACATTGAGGCATGCGTTTCATGCAAAGCACGTTTCATGAAACTCGTAAAAAAGTGTTTTATGCTCTCATGCAACGCGACGATTTTATTTCGGTGGGGGGGGGGGGCTTTACGGCTCGCCAACATCGAGGTCATTAGAGCCCTAACATTTTTGTACAGGTAGGGAAAATGCTGTTTCGCACTGAGGAGAACCAACATGACTCCCCCCGCGTGAAGGACTCGCCGAATGACTCAACCATACCCATTAAAAACCCTCCTGAAATACAATTTATCCAAATATAAAAAGGCGGGGAAAGAGAGACAACAGTTTCTAAAACCATTATAAAAACCGATAACAAAGAAAGAAGTAAATTTAGAGAGATCATTCTATAGGATATAAGTGGGAAATGAGTTCTAATAAAGCTAGAAATGGAGTTTGGAAACTAGAATTCAGCTCAATTAATGTTAGAAGTAGCTATGAAGAAGTATCCATATAAGTATAATACTAGAGATTAGAAGGAAATTTTGATTTGACTGAATCAGCAATCACGAGAATTTTTTTGTAGTTCGCAGAGAAATCTTGGCATTAGTTTTAACGTGAATCAACTATAAAACAATGTGGGGTTTAATGAACCAAGGCTTCATGGGTGTGCACTGCCTTAGCGTTAAGTAACACCAAGACTAATATTCTCCTTCCTCGCCTTAACGCAGAGTAACGATATAAAAGACCCCCTATCCCTGTTACGTAATCTAAGGTTTACCGGCTTTTGTCTGCGCTGTGCGTGCTTCTTGCGATGTCTTCGTGAAGAACGCCTAGCAACAGAGGCTGGACGCTGGAAGTCCTGTCGGAAGGCGGCGCCGGAGGCGGTTAGGATTTCAGGCGGCGCAGGACGTCGCGGGGACACTTCTGGTCCATCAGCGGCGGCGAACGGCGACGTCTGCGCAGGACACTCGCCATCCTCGCTCTCCTCGAAAATGGTGTCGTCGTGAGACGGGGATTCTTCGGGGAAGCTGAAGACAACATTGTTATGATGCATTGCTTATATTTTCTTACGATGGCAGAACAAACAAGGCCCGACGCGAAGGGAGACGGAAAGAAAGAAGACCCACGCGCTAATGATTTCTGATAAAAAATAAATATAGATCGACTGCTGTCAGACTAAATTGACATGGATGTAAATGAAATATTCTTAAAATATATTTTTCCTTGTGTGAGGACGGCGGGTTCCCTCCCCCCGATCTACCAGGAGTTTTCCTCCCCCACCTTCTCAGCGAGTCTGCAGGATTACGATAAAATGGCACTATTGTTCCTTTTTTCCTTTTTCGTTTTCCGTTTTCTCTCCTCTCTCCGATTTCGTTCCCCCCCCCCACTATTCTCTTTTATTAATTTTTCTTTTTTCTTTACTTTTCTTATTTTTCACTTTCTATGCTCTCTGTCATCATTATCCTTGTTTTAAATCACAACTTCCTAGTATTCACTCGGGGAGGGAAGTTTGCATTGTCTACTACCAAGTCAAAACCACTGCACCATCCGCTCCGACTCCCGAAGCCAATACACAACATCCGCCTGGCCTGTTCCAGTGAATCTGCGACACACCCCACACAGGGGATTAGTGACCACAGGCGGCTCCATACGCTGGGAGCACTTGTATTAGCACAATAGGTGGATGTGGTGTATGATCTTTTGTAGTCGAGGCGGGTAGTGCAGCGGTAGCATATCTGCGACCAAAGTAGGCGGACCCGGGTTCGAGTCCCGGTCCGTTGCAATTTTCACTTGGCCATAGACAATGCATCATTGTCCTCATCATTCATGTATGTTTCTCCTAATTCTATGCGTTACACTTTGTCTCACCTGGCGATGGAAGGCCGGTGCTCCTCCTTGTGGAGCACTAGTCGTTGGTAGTAATCGTGCGCCAACTCGTCCCCGAAGGCGTAGGGTCGGGGAGCAGAGGCACGTCGGCCGCCGGGGATGGTGGAGGGACGACGTGGAGACGGCGCCCGCATACACGCAGCCCCCGCCAACGCGTGCAGTGATAATGCGCCAAGGATGGCCTGCGCACCCCTAAGGCAACAAGATGAAACTTAACTATAATATTCTCTCACGTGTACATATCGACTTTCTCACATGCCACTCGTACTAGTCTATCCAAAAAAACAACGTCCTTGTGGATGGAGCATCCTGCCGCGGTCTTCCTTAAGGCAATATCGGTGTCAAAGTGACAGCTGAGATGTTGAGTTCGGTCCTGGAAGACATTTTGTTCCATAATTTTCAAGTGACGTCCTTGGTTCCAACTGGATCTTTTTTTAGTTTTGATTTGTTTTCATAATCTAAATGTGGATATCGGAAAATTGGTTATCCACATGCAAACAAAATTTGCATCTCACCTTATCGTGAATCCAATAGATTTATAACCAAAAGAACGTTGTCTAAAAAATCGAGATAGTTGCCCTCATAATGAATAAATAAATAAATTTATTGTCAAAAAACAGTACAAACTGCGTATGACCACGTGGAGGACAATAAACTAATTTACTCTCCGGAAGCAAGCAAGGGACCATCCCATCAATTCCGATCAAGGGNCTAAGGCAGAGGCGGATTCAAAAATTTCAGCAAAAGTTCCTAGATAAGATAAAAAGTTATCTGCGAGTTATAATACTAATAGAAAAATACATCGTAAAATAAGTAAATTCTTGATTTAATCCAATGTAAGGGATCATAACTTGAAAAACCTGTCGAGCTATGGAGTATTTATGGGAATTATACTTCGGAATATAGTTTTTCGTTAGTAATTACGGAAATAGTTAATCGAAATAATTTCACGCGAATAATAGATGTTTCTGTTGGAAGGTCTTCATCAAAAGACTCTACATTCCACAAAATTGAAATTACTCAATGGGATTATGAGGCTTTTCCTCTAATCACCGAGCCCATTACGTCAGGGCTTCAACAGTCGTGACAGATAGAGACAGAACTATCTGTCACGACAGAACTATCGTGACAGATAGAGGAGGTTTCGTGCATGCAACGGAGTCTCGTTTACTTCGCTAGCATTCACACAACTATTATCGGTCCACCACATCCTCCACGAACGAACACCGATACCTCTATTATGTTTTAATTCTTTTTTGAAAGATGGCGAACTCGTTCTGGAGAACAGGTTCTGGCGATTTTAAGGGTTTAAGAGGAAGGAAGATGGGATAGATGCAATCGCAAACGGATGTTAGTGGATGTTCAGAATAAACCTATATTTACGCCCGTTCTTTTGCTCTTGCTTACACCACTGTACTTTTTTCAGTTCTATCCGAATAGAAAAGCTATCTATTTGTTTGTTCTCTCGCTGCCAACACAGGTCGATACCTTCCAGTAGGTTTCCAACATTTTCTTGTGCTTTTTCTCTTTCACTGTGATTCAGCGATGGTGTTTTCTTTCATGTATAATGGTGATAATAATTTTAAGTTTACAAGAATGATCCTCTACTTTAGAATTATATATCCTTCTATCACCCATTACAGGCTGTTCATCAATAACGTAACGCGAAAATTACCTTTTCATAACCCACCTGTTACGATACCATAGCCCCCATTTATGTATGCGCTACCCCCCGCCCCCACCCCGTTATGAAATTTTTCTTTTTCTTTTTGTAAAATGGAAGAAATTTTGTTACACTGACTTAACCATTGCTCTATGTTCTATTTGTTTGGTAGAGCTCATACATTACAGTGATTAAAAGTTAAAAGCATCCTCTAAAACATCCTCAAAACAGTGTTACGTAACACCAAAACTAGCACTCCGTCACGCAGAGTAACTGTTACAAAAAACCCTCCGCCCCCTAGTGTGCGTTGCGTAATTTATGGACGCCCCCTTAAATAATAATTGAAAAAATGTCCACTTAAAATTCCGAATAGTCTTGTCTCTGGATCGAAGCGTACTCCACCTAAATCCGAAGTGCTGCATGAGATGATTGGCGAGTGCAGGATAGAGTGCGCTGCCCGCAGCCGCCAGCAGTTGGGCTGTCGCCACCGCCAGAGTTCGCCGTCGGCGAAAGTGCGATGTGAGACATGTGTAGGCGGCTGGCAGGAGAAGACCCATCCCCACGCCTGCAAACACGATTGTTCAATGGAAACAAATATGACATACACACATGGATTTATACTGGGGAATTTTTCTCAATAGATTTAGTGTAATAGATAATTGTTTGTTTAGAACAGTATTAAAGTTCATAACAGGAAAATTTTCAGAAATATTTGGAGATATTACGTAATTTCTCTCGATATGAAACATGCACACGTAAATTAACCAATGTGCTGTGGGGTTGAGGTTTATATGAATTTGTAAGAGATGCAGAATGTATCAAAACTCCACGTAAAAAATTGGAAAGGATATAGAGAACATTAATAGGAACCAAAATCAACCAGGGACTCATGTCCGGAAATATCACCATGAGGAGACAGAGTAATGAACAAATGTGTATGTAGGAGGTGTGTTTTTTAATAATTGGAGTAAAATAGGAGTGCTAAGAAATTGTATAAAAGGAAATATTTGATCTAAGCTGTTCTCCAATCGGTGTGGAGGGGGAATGCTCTGAGTGTGGTAACCCAAACCCACAAACGCACAAAGTGAAAAAATGTAAAAAAGGGAAGAAATAAATGACAACATTTAAGAGTATAATATTATTAATATTGTACTTTATAACGAATATTGAATTATCCCGGCATTGACTCTGTTAGGTATAAGGTTTGTAACTGGAGATAGATTGGGAAAAAATCAAAGAAAGATCTTTTTTACTTATTTACCTTCCACATCCGTGTTCTCCATAAACATTTCTTTCGGGAGGTCATGGTTCTGAGTTTGAAGCGAACACCGTACCTTAAAAATTTGGAATACGTTTAATAGCTGAATGTGATGTGGAACGTTTATACCTCTTCAATTTTTTCTTTTGCGTTTGGTGAGGAATATCTTGCGTTCTGACAAAAAAGATATTTAAAACTATGTTTCGTCCATTGAAAATACACATTTATCTTCTCAATAGCTGGGTGTATCATGTATGCTCCACATGATGCTAGAAATGCTCAGGACAAAGAGACGGACTAAATCGTGCCAAACTCTGGACCGATTTCCAGTCAGTGTCAGTAAATAGAATGATGTGGTGCCTAAGAGAGTAATAAAGACTTGGATATAGAGAAGGAAAATGTGTAAAAAACATGTATACGAATGAGAGATTTATCACATTTTTATTTAATTTTAGTTAAACTACTTATCCTGGGTCCAAACATAGTCAATACAGGGATTTCAACTATGTATTCAATGCTGTCAAATCTTTCTCTTTCTTTGTAATTAAACAATTATTTTATGTTTTGCAACTGATGATATAGCTTATCTATGCTGTCCTAACCACGGGGAGGTGTGGACTAACTACTATCTTTACCTCTTTTCTATCAGGTTGTTCTTGTCTATCTCCCATGTTCCACTTGTTAATTACTTCCTTAAAATGTCTTTCTTTACAATGCACTACTCTTCGAAAAATCTTTCAAATTTCTCTTGTCTCCAGAAGCGCTTCCATCATTCTCATATTAATCACAAGATATATATCCTTTGACAGTCCTTCTACTTAAGGAACGGTGGTCATATCTTGATTCAAGAGATGAACAATCTCACAACCTACTTGATCATCCTCTGAATATCGTATAATTCAACACTTCCATATCACTTTTGAACAGTACATCAAAGTTAGCGCAAGATTGCTCTAATGTCAACCCTACCCTAGAGTTAACAATAAGTAGAGTACGGCCGATGAGCCTGCTCACCAGTTGACACTACTAATTGGTGCTGCCATTTTGTGCTTTTCGTGCATTTGGAATACTCAGACATCGCTTAAGTCACGTCCACACTTACTCGCCGACTCCGTTCGTATGCGCTTGTTCGGTGCGGGTACATTGCAGCATTGCACCGCAGTGTGATCGCGCTTTTAGGCACAAAATGGCGATCGGCGTTTCTCTCATTATATGTATTCTTCCCTACCCTAAGGCACCTATACTTACAGAATTATGACATGAACCCCCGTATAGTGCAGATTGGTTGATTCCTCATTTTGCCACTTTCAATCCTGAATGTGTTTACATCTTGGCTATTGCAATAATATTTCGACAACAATATATTTAGAAATCTGTAAGTATTTAATTAAATTCTCTCCGACTAGACGGAAATATGGCGGAAACTTGGACACTCATCGGTCACACAGTTCCTAGACTCAGCCTGCCCAATCCTTTGTATGGCGCTAGAATCTAGTTTTTCCACGACGTTGTTGGGTTTCTGACCAGTCTCCACGGAAAAGCGCTCCTGATATCCCCAAATTGTGGGCACAATTATCTAGCGATTTATTTGCGATGTGGGAGGTCCGTGTACAAACGAAATTTAGTATAAAGTAGGTCGTGAACTATCAAGACCCGCCGAGTAATAAAACGAGCGTTGTCATGACGCTGTGATATAAGAGGGTGGTTACTCGCAAAACATGCTTCTTTAGCGTTGGCACATGCCGAGCCCCATGTCTTTTGTTTTTCAGTATTGCTCTGTCTTTCTTCTCGCAGTTGGTGGATTAAAATAGAACAAAGTACGCACGCGATGAAAAGTATGTCTTACATTGCAACGACCATTGTCATGACATCATGACGATACAACTCTCATCCTGAACGTTCCCAACACATTGACATGAAAGTGGAACTCTCGCGTATTGGGGCAATAGTGTATAGCATAGGAGTTATAATTTAAAAATGGATCGACCATTGACCAGCTATTTAGTTAAATTAAAGTCTCACAAAAATCAAGCGAAAAAGTGTTAGCTGATTCATAAAGAGGCATATAATATTCAACCTAATTAATGAGAAATAGATATTTCATTTTATGAACAGAGGTCTGACGGAAGGTCCTTTATAAACAAGAAAAAATCTTAAGTATATAAATATGATGAACATTAATTTTTAAGAGGATCTTTATTCAAAAGGATAATTTTATTATCGGGTTGCGATTATTGTTATTGAGTCATCAACTGCTCAGTCATCACATAAGTACATATAGGTACAGACACAATGAAAGTATGTCACATGTAGGTCCTCTAGGTTCGGGCCTAGGAACGAGAGTCATTAACCTGTGCCGTCGCGACAACCTCAGGCACCCGGGCCAGCAATGCGACCCCTCTTTCCCAACTAACCACCGCTGACCCAATCATTAATCATTGTGACACTTCCACAACCACACAGTAACCTTTCAATTCAAAGGATGCGTCCTCAGCGGGGGCTATTTAATCAGGCATTTTCAATAATTACGGGAAGATAAATAATAGAAAGAAATTAAAAATTGCCATTACTAAAAAGTTACTCGAAAAATTAAATTTATTTATTTCTAATAAAACTTGACACTAAGGTGCTAAAAAGTACCTTATCTATGAGTGTTACAAAAAGCAAAATGAACTTTTATTCACTTACGATGCGATAGAATATATCCCATATGAACTGTACAAAAGTGAATTAAAAATGAATATTCACTACCTAAATACATTACTATTAATTAGCATTTGCCTTAGCACGAGCGAAATGATACAGAATATCTCTACATTCCAATCAGTCTCATTTTCAATGGAAAGGATCACCAGTACGTTGACATGTTTGATTTCACACAAATATGTTTAAATCAACTGAATTTGCTGTAGCTTCTCAGAGCGCTTGCTGCAGAATATTGTTACTGAGTCATCACATTCAGTTGTGACTGTTAAAATTGAAACGTATGATTTCAATATAATTACGGGTATTTGGATATAAAATTATTTTAATACAGTACATACAAAACCTTAGTTTTTTTCTTGAGACCTTTAGCGTAAATGACTAGTATGTACCGCAGACTGCTCTTGGATGATATATAAAATATATGATGGTCAAAGCAACTGACGTATCTGATGTAGTTTAGGTACTTTTAGAAATTGTCCGTAAATGATTTATTTCTTGTCATTCAGAAGCTTACTTCAGTAGAAATTAAAATGACAAATTAGTCAAAACACTGGAATTTTAATTTTTAGTAAACTTCATGTCTCGGTGTTAGGTCTATTAAAACAATTACTATGATTGCGATTGTTAACCGGGCGCGATTACGTTGATGGTGCTAAACAATCGAAAGTGGTGCAAATCGATCGGTAAATAATTTACTTGGAATTATTTAAAACAGAAAAAAATATTTGTCGGATTCGACAGTTTCCATTTCTCGATGAGAATAATACGTGACTTGTGACGGGAAGACGGCAAGGTAGGTGGAGGCTCATTGTGAGAAAAAACATATAGCATCCGCTATTACGGTTTTAATGGCATACCCGTGAGAAGACCGTAACACAGATTAAACACCGATGTTGTACGTATCGGATCAAGTCAAATCAATAAGAGTTCGAAATAGGTTCTCGTTCAGTTATATTTCGTAATATAAACTTGAATTTTCAATTGAATGTCTGTTTTTATCTGTTTGTGGGGGCATTGATGCCTATTTCTAAGTGAATGAAGAATCGTAAATTACTATTTCTCCTGACTACCTGTCCGAGGGGGGTGAGATATGAGTGACGTGATGGGTTATTAATGGAGAAGGTAATGCGGTCATCTATCAAAAAATCACTGCCATTTCGAAACCAGTTCCTGCGAAAAGTGATAAAATCTCCATACTTTGTAGCAAATAAACAAATTGACAGGGAACTACAGATATATCTTATATCCAAACAAATTGCTGAGAACATTCCAACAAATTATTCTTCCTAGCAAATTATCTAACAACTTCTTCCTGAACCTCAATCAACTCACAATGCATCTCTTTGGTTTAGGAAAAGATTCACCAATTATAGGTCTACTCGTAATTCAGAGCACATTCCCTTTCCACAAATTCCCTGAGAACTCAATATGTGATTGACTTTATTTGGCGGTATGAATGATTATTTCCCTCTAGTATTGTATATTCTATGTCACCAATTGCAAACATTTATATTGGAAGTTGATGTGTAGACTTTCAAACTTGAATCATATATCTGTAGAGTGCAAGTTCGCTGAATTACGTAATTTTTAACTTATAAATATACAATCTAATAAACGTTAATGCAGAAATGGATGGAATTAAAGAATTAGTCGTCGAAGGAATGAAAGAAGAAAAAGGATATCACGAAATTATTTTAACTTACCTTGTAGTAAGCTGTAGCTAACCACAAGGAAGACGACGGAGTCGCAGAAAGCTGCAAAGGTAACGCCTGCGGCACAAAGCGCGGCTCCTGCAGAACATACTTGCCTGCAGGAGAACAGCTGCAGCAGCCGGCGAGCCAGAACTCCTGTGAACATCGACAGTAGTTCTTGGGATTTTTTCAAAACATTCACTCAGGAAAGACCGTGGAGATGAATTTTTCTTTGTGAATGCTGATGAAAAGCGATAAAAAGGTTATAAAAAAGAAGTGAGAATTGTTTGAAAAATGACCGAGGAACAACGATAAGGAAAAAATCGGATGTTAGTCATAGCAATGTCCTACAAATTTAAGAAATACAATAGACAAAGGAAAATATCAAACATTGTCTAATACTTAATTTTAACTGGGCAATTTATTCCGTCCTAGTCGATCTATAGAATCATTGAAATAAATAAAAGTTGAAGAACGAGACTTGAACATGTTGGAATATATTTCAGTCAAATGAAAATAACTGAGTTGATGAAAAACTCTCACACGGTTACCAGATGCCCTATGCAGACGAGAGAGGGTAGATTCAAAATCAAAAAATGGAAGACATAGAAAGGAGATATGAAATAAACTTGGTAATGAATCGAACGGTGACAAAAAGGAGGGGGGAGAAGAAACAAATTAGGAAAACATCAAAGGTAAAGAGAAAGTATTAAAAAATAAACAACGAAAGAGACTTTTAATCTCATATACTTCAACACGTAATAAAAAATATGTATTACAGGAGAGAAACGGTATATGCCACTTTAGTGGGTCTTGTCTGAGTATTATTGGTCAACGAGGAAGATTTTGGGCAAAATAAATTTTGTTTATGAGGGAGTAAAAAATAAAGAATATTTAAAAAACATGAAAAATTTAAGGTAGTTCCACTGTATGGGTGCTTCAATATCTCCGTATTTGTACACCTTACTGAATTTAACTTTATAATTTTATGCAACTGGAATTGGGATGAAACAATATTCCTACTATCTCATTTACTGTGTGGTTACCAATGCAGAAATAATACTGAATACTCAACTCAGGTGGACTTATAGATGACAAAAAATAAAATAAAAACATCTTTATTTTGTGGTGAGTTTGGGTTATCAGACTTGTGCGTCAACTCAACCACAGCGTAACACTTCCTTCCAATGTGATAAGAGACATGTCTGTTTTTATGAAAAGATGGTACTTATATGATTAAATGTCAAAAATAGTTTCCATAGGACTTGTTCGAAAAGTTCTCTTTATGAAACAATAAGTTGAGGGCAACACGAACCAATGAATCATGGTACTAGCTAAATGTTTTTTTTTTAAATTTTGTGTTCCAGATTTGTAAATAAAAGGCCGTGGATTGAAGTATTATTATTATTTTAACCTGAGTATATTAAACCTTCTAAGTGTGTTGATGCTCTAAAGTTTCAAGCAGACGAAATTCTGAGTTCGCATCCTGATTGGGATAGGGGTTTTCATTGTTACATATCTCTTTGAAAGGTTAACAACCACAGATGCACATCCAGATAACCCACATGAGACATTCTTAACAGGTGGGTCAGGAGTAGTCGGATGGGCTCTAAAGACCTTGTTGTTGACGAGCCCTTAAAGCCCCACAAAAAAAAGTAGTCGGAATCCCAGCTGGTCCAACCAGTCTGTAGACTAAATCCGAATAGAGTAACGAGCAGAAACTATCTATCGAGTGACGTGCAGTTTTTATTCACTTTTTTAATTGTAGAAATTTCTTCGGTTAAACGTAATATTTCAAAACCTATGAAACACATTTAAGAAATAAAACACGTTTGTTGTAGCTGGAAAAAAAATATTTTGTCAAAAAGGTACCTTATATACATTTGTATTTTGTCAAAAAACTTCATGTATTTTGATGATATTACATACTGTATTTTATTGTTATATTATTTTTTCATTTTATTTTATGTAACGGTCTTTTTTTAATTGTTGGGTATTTTATACCGAAACCCCCATTTTATACCGAACCCAACGCTCAAGCTCACCGGTAGGTTTCACCCCCAGACGCTCATGAGGACTTCACCCCAACCAGGCTCCAAGAGTGGGAACCATGTGGATACCTCGCAGGCATTGACAACATTGTGTTGTTGATATTTGTCATCCAATATTTTCTTATTTTAACTACATAATCACATACATTTTGGAAAATAAGTATTTCAATGTTATAAAAATTCGAAATTAGTCTGTGCTAAATAACGTTATTCAATTAGTGATTCATGGTATTCAGAGTCGTCGCATAAGCGGAGCGAGATTTAACTAGGATCCGCCCCAAAACACCCACCCACCTATCCACCCATTCTTTTTTTATTTATTTATTTATTTATTTATTCAAGCTAAAGCGTCCCCTTCCTTCACAGCCGAGACCCAGGTTGATCGCCTCGCTCTTCCCACCCTCACGGCAATGGCGTTGTTAGGTATCGCATTTTCTAGTGTAATTATAGAGTATTATTGTTCACGTTTCGATCGAGGAAGGATAGATATTAATCATGTAATATGACAAGGTTTGTTGTGGATGAATACGAACCTGAAATTGACTGCAATACTATAATCTTTTATTTCACATATTACTACAATCGTTATTCTTCAAGATCCTATTTACATTTAACTGTTTTAGAGATTGAAAAATGCTTTACAGGTGGGACTTCTAATAAGTGGCGTCAAGAGAAGGAGCACGCGAACGATGTTGCGTTCAGCTGCGTGCTCCGAGGTCTTATTCACGTTCTGAAATGTGATCCTCTCCTTCTGACATTGCTGTACGCTCTCTTCCTTCCCACTTGGTAGCCTATTGGAAATCCTGACTACAACCTGTCTCCACACCCTACCTGAGCTGCTACTACTCTCTGAGTACGCTGTACCCTGTGTATGTGATCGCGTTGACATCACTGTACTAAGCCTTTCTCTGATCTTGGTCTTCTCAGAACACGTCGACGGACTTGACGAATTCTCAACCATCTGGGGCCCAGTGGTTTGCACAGCTTTATTGCACAAAGTTAGGCACAACTGCCAATGTTATCTATCTCACATTCTGCTAAGACCAAACCTTTCATCTCATCGTCAATGTTCTGTAAGAAGTTATGCGAAGCTACAATTTGCATTCTGCGTAATTACCTGGCATGTAGCTGAGAGCGAGATAGAGGCCGCTGAGAAAAGCCACATCGCTGGTCCCTGCACCCACTTCTCGTAGCCATTGATCGAACACCAACCAGAAGCAAACCACTGGACCCGTCGTCACTGCCTGTGAAACATAAAAAAACATTAGGAGTGTGCCATTCGGTTCTGAAGTTTATCTTGAACGTTTCATTAAATTATCTTAACCATTCATTCATATTAGTTCATTAACTCTTGCTCGTTTTTTATTTTTTAGATTTTTCCATCTATTTTTGAAGTGGTATGATTCTAAGGAGAAGGTATAATTCAGTAAGCGTCCCCAGAGGAAACTTGAACTTAAAATTAGATGGACAAATGATTCCCAACTTTTCAATGATTGTCGAACTGGAAGCAGAACGGAAGCGACACTATCTTATTCCGAACGTATACCACGATTCATGTAGTTGCAATGATTTGTCAAGACTACATAAAATGAAAAAAAAAATTATTCGTGTAAAAGTGTGAAGTCACAGACCACCTTAGCAAACACAAACTTGATGGGGTAAGGATGAAACTTTTTAATCACCTACTGGATTTATAGTGGTATCCAAGAACTTTTCAAGTGTAACGCAACGTTGCCACCAAACGTTTTAAAAATATTTGAGACGCACAAACAACGAAGTCACGCTATTCACTATTTACTTTCATTATGATTCCAGCAATTTCAAAGAAATTTTCACCTGAATTAGTAGCCAACTTTCTTTTGTAACTTGCTCAGCATTTAGATTTTATAATTGTTTATACGTTATTAAGATTACCACTAAATTTCCGCGAGAGAAAACCGCTTGTTTCAATTCTGGTATTCAGAAATTTGTTTGGGAAGTTCAAAATGACAGTTTTCCTATGAGTTTGACGTTGGTATTCCGGATTTTACTTCCCGGAGAAGCCATATTGAATTTTGTCTATCCACTTTTACATGAATTGTGGTTTACTTTTTATGAAAAACGATCGCTTAGTAAAACTATAAAAGAATTAAACAATGATTGTATGACAATAATCTTTCCTTTCAAACATGGCCCAACATTTTTGCTAAAATATCGAGAGGAAGTTTTTGAAATTACAAAGTGATCAATTATGTTCTCATTTCTGGGGCTATTAATTTTTGAACATTTCGAAAAACCAATTGGATTGAGCATGTTATATAGGCAGTCCGCAAAACTGTCTACGCTTATATATGCCCTTCCAGGTTTCGACGACTGTTCAACTACTATTTTCGTGACATCATTTACAAGATAAAAAAACGATAAAACAAAACAGTGAGGTTAGTACCTCTCTAAACGTGAATTATTTCGTTATTACGTGACATTTAACGTAACTTATTTTATATTCACTACCTTGATGAACGTTGTGAAGTGTTTACATCTTTAAATTAACTTGAATCTTGGGGAATCCCCATTACATTGACAAGTAAATAACAGTACTTAAATAGTGAATTCAAAGTAAATCGTATAAAGTTGTGGTGTTTTTATTCTATATGCTAATAATAGTAGAATTATTATTTCTTATTTTAATAGATAATAATATCAATGTAATTTCTTGTCCGTGTTCTTCGTTTCGTTCATATTGTGACCAGGACTGTTATTATTATTGTTATATTTTAAACGTACTTTTAAGTCAACAATTGTTTTTGACAATATTACGTAAGCACATAGAATATTGCTTGCGCGTCAGGTAATTAATATTTGTTTTGCCACAAATTACAGTTTATGCACTTTATGTATTCAGTTTACTTATTCAAGAAAATCTTGTACACTATTTATTTTCGTAATAAGATTTTTTTCTTTCTTGAAGTCATAAAATTTAAAAACCACATTTGATTGCTCGATACGTTTAATTTTTTAATGCAAATGTGAAATTCATTCGGAATTTACGTTCGCAGAAAATATACGTTATTAACTGAAGATTTCATTTACTTCTGCTTTATTTTTCGAAATACTGCTACTTTGTTTTAAATACGAGACCTGAACTATTGTTGTTATTGTTTTGTTGTTATATTTTGTTTTCATGGAACTCACAACATGCACGTCCCGAGTTTGGAGCAAACATGATGTGCGAGAATTCCTATGCTTACAGTTCTCTAATAGAAAGAAAACATTAAATGAAATATCATAAAGTATATTCAATTAATCATAATAAAAATATAAGTAATTGTACTTAAGTGCATCAAGAACGTATAATGAAATATAATTTTTTAGTTGAACTCTTTGACTTTCACCCAGTGAAAAATGAATAATATAACAGTACAAACAATTGTATCTATTATCTTTGATAACGACAAACAAAAACTTCCTGTTCTTCAGTTGGTATAAAACAGCCAAATCTTTCCTTTTCACTGACCACTTTGAAAGAACGATCTTGATAATTTGTCGAAGTGTGACTCTTATGAGTCTTAAGTAAGAGCTGTCTCTTNGTTTAAAACTTATGGTATTTGTCAAGAATTTAGTGTACTGGAATCGCCCCCTTCATTGAACTTTTCGGCAACAGAATCTATGTCAAACAAAAGTTGTCTCAAATAGTCATGGCCAGTTAAATTGAACGATTGTCATGTATTTCTAAAACAGCGAAGAAATTGCATTTTCAAGTACTTGTATCAAGGGATGAATATTTATGAACGTGAGGGCCATTTTCTCTTTAAAATTGATCACGTCGTTTAACTATAATTCTCTTCTGCGAAATACATTCGAGACGCAAAAACTGTCACTTCTCAAATGTACTTCTAAATCTTCTCGTACATTACATTATTGATTTTTTTTTTTTTTTTTAGTTTTTGTTTTATCATGTGTTGTATCTTCCGGGTCGCAATAGGTGGATTGGTAGAAATCGTTGTACTTAAGTGCGATTAACATTTGGTTAATTGTTAGTCCAATTCTTCCAGAAAAGTTTAATTCCTTCACTCTACAGATTTTAATGACCATCTAAGAGAAGAATCAGCATTCTACTAGAGAATTTTTTCCCCAAAAACTTTAACTCTTTCTTGAAGAATGCAGTGTTAAAAATAATTTTCATGAGTGTAGCAAGCAGAATAATTTACTTAGGTAAGATTAAGAAATGTACTCTCATATAACAAAACTAAGATGGTGCTAAATGTATTTTTTACTTATTTTCTATTGGCATGTTGTTAGTTGTGTTTTGTGCCGGGTTTTTATTTTCTTTTAATTTCATAGGTCTATATTTAATTTCTAATATGGTGGATATATTTTCACCGGATAAATTGTGAGTATAAACAATTTTTTTATTGTTTTGAGGTACGGACTTGAACGCTTACGAAAATTGAATAAATATATGGGAAGGTATTAATGTGATGTTCTAATGAAATCTTGGCGTAGTCTTAATTGCTTCTTACGGGATGTATGCAAAATAATTGCAGATATTAACTTTGTCACATCAGTGTTCTGACAGTAAAATAGTTTAAAACTTCTAGAAGGACTGTTGATGTCTACTTCAACATCGTCTTGTTTAGAAACAACTACAACACGCAATTCTGAAGAATTAATTCAATTTTATTAATTATTTTAAGTTTATGTTACGGACAGATCAAAACTGAAGTACCAAGTACGTATTAATAACTTTGTGCAAAAAGTACGGATACTTCGCGTCAGAAGTAGACTTACCATTCACGATTGTTCCGTTCTGTTCAATTGACTGTTCAATGTTTCCATATTTCCGAGTAATGTTTAGAAGCTTCAGATTACTTTTACAGGTAAAGGACAGATGTTTTGCTGAAAATTTGGAGAAAAGTTGGGAAATAAAATTTGCGTTGATAATTAGTCAAATAAATGAGGAGGGCCAAATATATAGATGTATTAACTGCATAATTTTGCAGAAATAAACATGAATTTCATTTCCTGATTAGTGGTAAGAATAACGTTAGACAAGTGAATTCTCTCAGTATTATTACTACACTTTTCATTCCCCTTGTCATGATCATAAGCAACAAATATCCAGCATTTCCTGCACAATTTTCAAATGTCAGAACATCATATTCTGGTACTTAATAAAAAATCTGAAACTAATATAATATTATGACCTTTAACCGAAAACTGGTTGTAGGTAAAACGGACTCCACATTACCTTTAACACAGATTCACATCTCTTCAAGGGTAAGTTTCGTTTGCGTCATAGAGTGATGAAATAACATCGCTAGCGCAGCATTTTCGAAGACAGCTTTTTTGTGGTTGGTGATTTATACGACGATGAGGTTGAAAATATATAAGAGAGTTCGCGTATGTCTGTGATTCATGGTCTGTGTATGTGTCAATTCTCCATGTTAATTTGTCCTGATGGAATGAGTTTGCGCTTCAATCTGTTTCCTCTTAAATAAGCTTAATGTAGCGTAGCAGAGGTATTTTATGAATGGATTATTGATGAATTGTGATGAAGTTATCGAACATGTTAGTGACGGTGTTATGTAATATATTGAAACCCAAGACGTTATATGTTCTAACCATGGAACATTACCTTTCGAATCGTGATTCCTTCGCATCACGACCTATTTCATCATACTACACTTGGTGGAACTATCTATGAATAATGGCGTATTTCACCAGCGTTCTTATCGGTCGGATAGCATTACTCGGATAACTTATCCGCCCGGTAATGATATTTTGTCTTTCACCGCGCTCTATCCGTTGGATAGCTGCGCTATCGCAGTATCTGGTGTTTTGTAAACAAACCGTGTCACAGCCCCCTATGATCTCATCTTTCATAAGCAATTCATGTTAATTCTGGCAAAACTGGCAATGCCATAGGGTTTTGCTACCCAGATTCGCCTTAGCCGATGGTGAAGTGTGGTGAAAGACGTAAGGTCTACCTGTTAGTGAACACTAAAATAATTATCCGCTCGCTAAGTACCCGTCAGATAGTGGAAAAGTGGTGAAAGACGGCCTAATTCAACCATGATACTACTCGTCAGCCTAATAAAGCAGAAAAAAAATTTTACTTCGAGAGTGAGTGTAGTGAAATCGACCAGTAATAAACATGGAGTAACTCGTGCGCGAAGCAAGTGAGAAGTCGTTACCATAGCAACCACTAAACGACATAGACCCATAGTGGAATAAAACAAGGTGTGCCCGTCCCGAGTGTGTGCAGTGCAAGCCAATCATATTCAAGACATTTTTTCGGAGCGGTTGTATTAAGATATCGCTTCACGGCTACAACTCAGTCCAACATATTACATAAAACTGTACAACACCTTTAACTTCCTACGTCGCCTCCACTTCGATGCGCAATGAATGACACACCTTGTCTTATTCTACTATGACACAGTTTCCAGTTGAAGCTTAGGTAGTACTAGCGTAGATAGAATGAAATCACAAAAATACCTGAAACCGACATAAATAAACAGAGGTAACATGTACTTATTGTGATTTCAACTTTAAAAACATACATCACCGGCCATTTAAATGAAATAATTGCAATTATTATAGGTGGTGTAATGCATTGCGTCTTATGGAGGAAACATTTGTTTTCAAAGACAAACTTTGAATTCACGAAAGTCGTGAAAAGTACTTTGCTTTGTAGTAAATTTTCCATAGTATCTTTTACATCATTTTTATCTATAGGTCACCAGACATCTGAGAAAATTATTTTACTTTTTCCGAGGTGAGATGCATAAATCAAGAAACCGTTGCGCTCGGCCGCCATGTTTTTACATACTTTTTTGCATTTCAAACGTGTTACGCGAGTTTCTCAATATTGTATTATTAACTATATTATTAACTGATAGATACAAATTATATCATTTTTTCTTCATTATTATTCATGTTGTCTTTTATAAAAATTAGAATAATAATAAAGAAAATAGTTATACGTCTCAGTGATTTGACTAACTAGGAGTGCTGATCCCACCTTAAAGAAATAATAATAAATTTTAATAATAAATTTATTGTCAAAAAAAAAACTTAGAAAGAAATATGAAAGTAAATAACAAAATGCGCCCTAACCTCAAATTTGTGTGAGTGGTCGAATGTTTTCCGACGATATATTTCTATGGAACTATTATTGAAGGGAATTTCCAGTTCCCCGCGTGGAGTTGATGTTTATTAGTTTCCAAGGGTAATGCTGTTGGAAATGATTATTCCTGGAATGGTTCTTCACTTTCTTGAATGTTGTGAACAAGAGTTTTAATAGTTATGTAGATTTATTTTGGTAGATTTATTTTGGTAAACACTCATAGACAGCGTTCTGTCGTGACAGAAGACGTTTACGCCAGTGCCGACAGCGCGACATACGCCGACCGAAGACAGCGGTCGCAGTACGAGTGACAGAGTGACATGTGCCACGGACTTAGATAGAGGAACAAGGACAATGCGACCAGGGTCGCACAGCTTTGTAACTTATATTTTATGTATTTTTATGCGAGTAATGTACTTGTTGTTTTTTGTAATAAATTAGTGTTCATCACCTGTCGTATTCTCGTTCCACTCCTTCCGCGGATATAACATTTATGTATGATGATTTATGTATTTATATGTATGATGATTTTTTGTATGATGGGATGGTCTCTTACTTGCTTCCTGAGAGTTTATTGACGTATCCACGTGGTCATACGCAGTTTGTAATTGTTTTTTTGACAAAAAATGTATACAATAGAGTGTGAGTATATACAATAACTTATGTCTATAGTGTTGTTATACAATATTCGAAATTTGACATTTCAATTCGAATAAAACATATTCCAATTAAGTACATAGTTCCCTAGTATGACCCATACGCCGGATAGGTAAAATATCTAATTGCAATTTGTCTTGATAACTTCATATTTTCATAAAACCTTGAGATCTCAAATAATCTGTTATCTTTAAGTCGAACAATGACACAATTAAATTTTTCTTTATACCATATTTTTATTTAATTTTGTTATGCACAATACAGTCCTCCAAATAATTAACATTAAGATATGAAAATTTATTTATAAAAGATGCATTATGAAAACGTCCTAATCTATCAGTGATACCACCACTGATAATTTATCACTTACGCCGTGAGACGTTCAGAACTTTCTTAGAATATTGCATTTCTAGATAAAACGTGGGTGAGTTTACAAGATTCGACTTTGCCAAGTGTTTAACCATAATACTTCGGCATTATTCCAAGAGTCGCTTTGCTCGCTGGTGGACTTACACCCCCCTCCACCATACATTCGAGACCTACGACCTAACATTTTTTTTTACATTCTAGTTTCTATATTACAAAAATTATTCATCCAGTTGGTTCAATATTTTCCCATTTAGAGATCATTCCATTCACGTATTTGACTTCGAGAATTCTGTAGTTCACCATATTTACTTCGTTGTATTATGCAGTAATAAAATACGTAATATTACGATTCAATTAAAAACAATTTATTTCTCAAATAAATGCTTATCCTTTCTGGTAGCTTCAATATGAAATGGTAAAACAGTATAACATGGGATCATGATATATTGGTCATTACACATATCGCGATAGAGAAACACTCTGATTCTATTTCGAACTCAAAATACAGGGAAGACGCTCAATGGCCGAAGAGATGCTTCGAAAGTATAGAAAGTGAATTTATAAAACAATAACTTGACATGTAAATCCTCCAAAAACTGGAAATCGATTGCATAAAAACCCAAATTGTCAACACACTTCGAAAACGTTTGAATATGGTGAGAGGGATTTAGCTTTCTTACAGTGAACTGGATTTCCTTTCGAAATCCATTTTTAATCCATTTTCCAAGTCCCAAGGACTATTTGGAACCGATGGTCGCAGTTTGAGAACCGCTGAGATGTATTTCATGTGACCCGTGCGGTTAATTTATTTCCAGGGCAGATTTTCGCCACCGTTCTATACAATTTCGCCGGCTACACTGTGACAAGAGGGTCATTCCATGTCAAGTCAACACATAGTTTGAAACTCACCATCTCAAATTTTAATAAAATTTAGTGGGGAGATACCATTCAGACTAATAAAAATGTAAAATACTATGATGACCCGTTTGGAATTCGCAACAATGGAAAGTTTAAATAAAACGGTTTAAATAAAATGTTCGAAAACGGCTCTACACAAATCTTCTTAATTGCTCTGAGAGCTCTTCTCATAATCTGAGTGAAGTGTAATTTTACAAGGGTACCAACTGTTCTTGGTATTAATTTGAAATTGTTTTAAAAGGTGAGTTAAAAAGGAGAAATTCGCAATCAAAATTTTGATTTTAAATATAATTTATCTATTTTTCCCATGTATTTCACAGCAAAGGTAAAGAAATGCGCTGTAAAATGTCACCAGCTCCCTGTTATGAGTAAAATGATACAATATTGACAAATCTCACTTTGTTACACATCTATTAGATTCAAGTCACTTATTTAACCCGGACACACACACCTACTAGAAATAGAAAATAACGTTACAACAGAATATTACTAGTCAATTTACAATCAGAAAGCAATAAACCAGCACATATTTTAAATGAACGAACAAACATATTTTTTCCCTTTAGCAACCCTCCTTTTCGAATTAATTTAGCATTCATCTTTCGACAGAATCCCTCCTGCCCACCCACACTAACCCTTGTCCTTAAGCCGCAGAAGGCGACAAGATACTCGCGTTCCACTCTCACCCTTCCAGGTCATGGAAGGTAAGACGTACAGCTTACAATTTTCTCATTAAGAAACGTTCACGCATTTTAATTTTTTTCAAGTTTTATCCATACAAACAAAATGTAAAAAAGAAATCTAAAATAATGGCGAATTGAAACTGAAAAAGCCAGAACAAAGACTTATCTTGAATGAAATTGATTCAATCGTGCCGTCAGGGTCTTCGCGTACTGATGCCATTATAAAAGTAACATTTTCAGTATTAAGGAACCCCAAAACAAATGTGTCAAAATCTTTTCACGAATACGGGAAATAAACTTGTGAACGTCGTACATAAAAACATGTATTGTGTCTTGTTTAAAGTCAAAATGCTCTATACTTAATTTGTGTTATCCCAATAGGCCTACTGTCGGAGTTTATAGGTTTTTAAGAACTACTATTCAATTTAATTATCAGGAAAATAATCAAATAGTGGGCTTGTCTCAAAATGAGGTGCTCCTAGAGTGCGAAGAGAAGAATTTATCTTATCTGAGAGAGTATCCATAAAACAATAGTATGTGACTAGTGACTCTGTCTTCCTCTGACGTAATTTTATGATCAACATTCTTGCAGATGAGACAAACATACTTCTCTTTAGTAAGGTTTCTGTTTGAGGTTAGTAGATCAAACAGCTTCTTTAATTACGAACAAGGTATCTCGTAGTGACCGATGTTCGTGATGAAAAAATAAGGGATGGAATATTGTTCTTGACCATCCGCGATACAGAATTGGTCAACTTTGAGAATTGGTCAACTGAAATGCACAGTTATTAACTCATCATAGTTCAACCTATATTTTAAGTCGTCTTCTTAACCATACTAAAGACTTATTAATCATGAGGATTCACACCTTCCAATATCCATGACCACCGACAAATAGGAGGAGCTCCCACACTTAACAGTCTAATACCCATAAGAGCTGTATTGATTTTCTTACATTTCACATTAATGTCCATTAAGTGCACATAAAATTTGATAAAGTTTTGTTAAAATTTTTCCCTTAGTCGGTATTTGTAATATAAACAAACTCTTGTAATTTGGCGAAATTTAAAATAATTGAATTTTTTGACTTTGTCACAACGAACATTTTTATCACGCTTTCGTAATTGTGTATGAACTCTTTACCCTAGACTCAACATTTAGACCTCTTTTATACTATCCGGTTAAACCCAAATGGAAATCTTCAAAACTATTCAAAATCGATATTGAACCCAAGAAAAATTACTATAGAGCTGAAAATTTGCATACACAATTATATCATTTCAAATAAAATATTACAAATTCCCACGGATACGACTTATGTTAAAACATTTCAGCTCTATGGAAGTTTTTACGAAGTTTAATGTCTATTTGGTTATGAAGGTTTCTGTGGAATAAAATCGAATGGTGTGAAGGGGATATAAAATATAAGTATTGAGTAATGTGTCCATACACAAACGGGCGCACTTTTAAACTCGACAGATTCTCAGGCAAAAGGATAATTTCACCATTAGACTCGACTCTTCCTCAAGGATTAGGACTACGCGAGTCTACCTGTGCGCGTCGCGTGAATCCCCAGTCACTGGGACCAGTGAGCAGTCATTTCAGTTATGAGTCATAGAGTTGACTTTGTCACTAAATTTTTTTATTTATAAAAATTGTGTTGTTGTTCCAAAATAGTTGAAATTCACGCTGAAAATGATGAAAAATGATACCAAACACACTCTTACTGGCATCAAACGCACATTTTGCTACTGGTTCAAGTAATTAGGTGACGGAAAGTATCTAATCAATCAAGTTTTCCACTCTCAGTATTTTTTTCATTTTTCGCATAAAACATGAAAACACCGCATTTTTAGAACTAAACATTCATGTACAAAATAATGTACATTATATTTCCAACAAATTATATTCTGTTTCGTTTTGTCGCCTGACGATCGGAAAATTGACAAAAACTACAAAAAACTTATTTTCCATCTTTTGCTTATAACTTGAGGACTTTTAGAGAAAATGTCCTTATACGAAAATGAAATACATTTTCAAAATATGTTTTCCAGGATATTTTTTGTCTGACAATCTTTTTATCCTCTCCTGCTCGTGGAAGTTTAGTGCACATCTATGTCTAGTTCATATGTACATTTTTCCTTGCACCAAATAGGGTAGATCTGATTTTTTGATACGTTGTATATGGTCAAATGCTGATAATAAACCCAAGTTTTCGATCTCGTCCGACTTCCGAAAGTACCAGATATCCAGATATAGACAAAAAGAAAACAGTAAATTTTCAACATTTTTCAGTTTTCATTAATTTTAACTTCGGAGCAAATTATTATTTTTAACAATAAGCTATGTTATTTTTTACATTTCTAGAAATTTGCTACAGTTAAAGACCAGAATGTCGGACCATATTAGGACCACAGAGCCTCCAGTTTCGTTTTTCCCCTCTTTGTTTCCCAGTTAATTTTTTAAATTAAAATTATTGAGCGGCAGCTCAATTTATAAAATTTTTATAAAGTTATTTTTTTGCATCAGTAGTCGACCGTCTCGAAAATGAATGAGCCAGTAGTCATGATGGTTGGACCTCAAAGTGGTGGGTATTGACTCTTAACAATTGTTTATTTCATCATGAATGAATTCTTTATAATATTAGAGAAACCTCTCACATATTTTATACAAAATAGTTGAAACACACTACGATATATTATCTTTTGAAAACCTACAGTGACTGGGTTTGGAAACTTAAATCTGTTATTCATAGAATTGCTTGAGAATCCTAGAATTCAAAGCTTTCAAGCATAAGTGGCGTAGAAATTTTTGAAACAATTTCTTTTGTTCTTATATTTCATAATTGTATGCTTTTATATTATAATTATATAAATTATATTATATGAAATATAAATTATATATTTCACTCGGAAAACATGTTGAAACGGGCATTTTGCTCTTGTAGTGAACACACGCTCATAACAACAAAAATTCAACAATTCAATTCTGCAATTCATGAGAAAACAAAATCGAAGTTACATCTTCGCTTTCTGACAGTCAGACGTCAGGTACAAAGTGTCAAGTTTAAAGGTACTTAAAATTTTTAATCCCCTACCCGACTTTATGACCATGAGGAAGTGTCGAGTTTAAGAACTCCGGCACAAACACCGGGGTGCGGTGAAGACAACGTTCGTTGTCCAAACGTGAACTAGGTTAGTTCATGCAAGTTTCATTTAAGCCAATGAAGAGAAAGAGGTCATAAAATAAAAATTCTTTATAATATTCAGAATGACAATATTTTCGTAGTTGTCACTTATTCTATCACAAACACAAAGAGAGTGGAATACAACCCAAATCGAAAAAGTTCGTAATTATTATAATCTTACTAAGTTCTGTTACCTTCAATTGCAAGTTTGGATTGAAATGAATAGGATTTCAAAAAAATTCAAGAATATGAAGGTAAAGCGCTTATCATTCGAAGAATGCCCGTATGTTCTATTAGTTTGTAATAACACTAATTAATTATAGTATGATTATCGTAAAATGAAATGAAAATTGCGAACAACCACTTGTATTTATTAGAAAGCAAAAGCTCGTTCTGAAGCTGTCAGGTAGAAGTCTTGGCAAAATATGAGCTTAACTTATTTTTATTTTGGCAAAACGCCTGAGTCTGTCAGCTTCAAAACGTCTGCCACTTGAACCCGAAGAACCTCTCATTCGTTCTAATTAACCATAGTACAACGTCTCTACATACTTTCTTGGAAAACGTTCCCTGGAATCTGTTGAAACGCAATCGTTAGTCCTTTTTTGTCTTTTAATCAGGACAAATTAGGGTTTAATCCTTTGAAACGAGTAATGATTGAAAGTTTTTCAGCAAGTTTCAAACAACGCTCATATACTAGATAAATGACTAAACTTTATTGTATCGCCCAAAAACCTTTCAGTTTTTATCAAGCATTTGAAAAGTAAGTGGGTCAGAGCTTACAAAATCCAAATTCAACTTAAAAATTGTTAAAGCTAATTTATGAAGACTCGCAATATTACTCTAATCGTAATCGGCATATTATATTGTGTCATTCGTTCTATTATTGAAAAATATTTTTATCTACTTCGTAAAATTTTCAAATGGCTACAATTCTACATTTAGCTAGGATTAACAGTTTAGAAATCTGGTAGATCGAACAAAGCCTAAGTGTCAAGTTATTTCTCATCAAAACTAGTATGTCCTACACATGATGGATGAAATTTTTGCAAGTCCACTTAATCTGCTGTTTAAATGGCATAAGAAGATTATTATGGGATTTAATTTTATAAAATTATTTTTGAAATACTAAATAGAAATACCACGTGAGTGCCCCTCATCTCAAAATAATGGGAATGAGATACTTTTTGTGTCGTTGTAAAGTACAAAATACCACCATGTGCATTTCATTATATTTTTGTGTGTTCTGCAATCAAACATAACGAAGAAGAATGAATATACATTTTGTGGACAAAAACTTCTTGACTTCAGTGAATAGTTTTATTTTATTCTTAGCAACACAATAAATACTTAACCCTCAATCCGAATAATAACGTTTTTCAATTTTATTTATCAAAATCTAAATTTCGATAAGGGAAAAAAATTGCCCTCATGACAGTATTCTTGAAAGACGACTCGCGAAATGTATTTCATTTCATGCGGTAATAAAGGATTAAACAATAAATAGCACTTTATAGTTATTAACTTAAACGAAGCGAGCTAAAAAGAGAAGACTCATTTTCATTCGAGGAAAAAAATTACTCTTCGAAAGTAAGTGCAGTAAAAAACGTCTTGGCATTTGCAGAGGATTCTCTGAAAACATAAAGCAGTCCCGACACGTAGTGAGAGGAGCTTTAAAGGACCGGAAGAGCTTCGCGTACAAGTGCGCATTAGAACTAGACTTAGGTGGCAGAGCAGAAGCATTAGTCCGAACGTACTGTACTTCAAGGAAGCCACTCAATAATTACCGTATGTTTCCCTGGCGCGCAAAGATCGTAAATGCGAAACAGCACTATACGTAGTAATGAAGTCACTTATGCTTCGTGTAATACGGTGACTTAATTAACCATTAAATTTGAGTACACTCTTTACGTATAAAATAATGCATTAGGAGGGACCAGCACTCGAGATTTAAATGCAATTCTTTTCCTTTTTCTCATTTTAAATCGAGAGATCTTCTTCGACGTAAGTTTTGAAAATAAGAAAACAGAGTAAAAACTAAAACGCTTTTATTATAAATGACAAAAATTCAAAACCCTCTACTTTTATTAACTCTCGATGATATTGTATATCATATACATTAATATGCAAACATCGCAGAAAACTTGCGTTCCGTCTCTGGGTAACTGGTCGGAGCAAATCACACAAATGAAGTATCGTACATTAGAGCATAAAAAGGTGTGTTTACGATTTCCTATTGTATCATCTTTCACCTTTCCCTTTCCAATATATTTAAAATTTACAACATGAAATGAAACTACTCAACTCAATTATTTGAAAAGAATGTTACTTGGCTACTTGAGTTCTGATAATTAGCAGCTCTGATGCGTCTGACTACGCTGGTTTCTTTCAATTTTCCTTGCCATTTAATCGCACGGGTTTTGCTAGTTACACTTTATTATTCATTTTTATCATTGTTTATTTCTCATTTTTTCTTTATTGTTTATTTTATTTCATCGACTCATTCCACCCTCGGTGGGCCTCGTCTACAATGCTGGCTGATGGATTCACGGAGTCCACTACCTGGAAAAAACTTAAAAATCTGGAAATTAGAGATTTATTCTGGGAAAAACCTGGAAACGCCAAAAATATCTAGAAAACCTTGGAATTTAAGTCCACGTTTTAGAGGTAATTTTTTAAAACTCTAAATCCGATTTTGCCACTTTTCTATAAAAGGCAATTAAAAAATGAAAAAAATTAAGGGTACCGCGGAACAGACGACAGGTTGTTATCATATGGCAATTACCTTATCTTTAGATATAAGTATAATATTTTTGGGATTCTGAAAGTTTGAGATATAAAGTTTTAAAAATAGGAAAATTTGCAAAACTAGATTTTTAAGAAGAATATCTGGAAATCTTAGAGTTGTCATTATTGTTTTTGGTAATCTAGTACTTTCTAAAACCTAGTACTAGTATTATCTAAGTCAAATTTTAAAAGAAAACTTTGGCATCTATCTGCAGTTTTCCAAACTTTTGAGACGTAATTTGTCATATTTCAACTGTAGGACAAAAACATCCATTTTACCTCCACCCATCATAACTTTGCATTTTTTTCGAAAACGCTGATTCACTTTTTGCTATGACACTATAGAGAACATCTGAGGTAAATTTCAGCAAAAATTATTTGGCCAAAAATTATTAAACTGAAGGATATTTACATTTTTTATATAGAAAAGTTCATAAGTATTTATTACATTACCTTATAAATTTCAATGTTATATATATATATATATATATATATATATATATATATATATATATATATATATATATATATATATATATATATANATATAGAACCTATGAAATATCATTCCCTAAGCTGCAGTCATTAATCCCCGTATTAAAAAAAATTGCTAAATATTATAATTTTAGTGTCTGACTTGTATCTTTTAAAATAAACACTCAAAGTATTATTTACATGCATATAATTAAAAATTTCCAAAATAATTAAAGATCAACTCTTAATCTTTTAATTTCTATGACCTGGAAAATTAGTGCGTTAAGTCTGAATAAACCTGGAAGAAAACTGGAAATTTTCCTACAAAAATTTGAGTGGATTTCACCCCCAGACGCTGTTTGGGACTTAACCCCAGCATTCAAAGCTTATCTTCCAGGCGTGGACAGCAAGATGTTGTTTTTATTCAAATCCTTTGTTTTTTATAGGGCAAATTGAGGGTGATTTCATATTCTCAACATGCTAAAGTGAGAATGGTAAATAGTAAACATGGTAAATTGAGTACATATTTGAGTTTGGAGCTACGCGTTGAAACAAAATGAGAAGTGTTTATAAAATATTCCCTTAACAGTGTGCTACAAGGGCAATCGTCTGGCATCAGTGGGCCAGCAAACTGTCTCTGATATTTTAGTAAAACAATCTCGAATATAAAGAGAAATATGTATCAATAAAGCTTTAAAGCAGAAATATTTAAGTATTACAACATCTAAATCAATGCCCAGGCCAGCAACCAGGGAGTTGAGAGTTGTTTGGGATAAACTGTAGCTGCTTTCACGAGAAGGAAAAGTGTGAAGACTTGACTCCCTGACGAAACTTTCCATGAGTTTTGTAAGTCTTCACGGAATAGGTGCGAACTCCACTAAGCGTTGAGTTGAGTCCAAGTATATTAGATATTTGTTTCACTTATTATGGTATAATTATTTTTCAAAAGATAATGATGTAAAATACAGCTCGCAGTATGTTAAGTCACTTTAAAAAATATTTATTGGTGCATTTCCGCAGGATATCGTTTATTGGTGGCGTTTTTACTTCATTTCACTGCATCCGAAAATATGAACTTCAAGAGAAACAGAATAAATCTTCAAACTTAATTATGAAAAGATGTTGCCATAAAGAAATAGCATTATAAGTAAATAATGAAAAGAGCTCTTATCCTTACCACAACATTTACGATTCTCGAGTTTATTTTGTCTCTGACTTTCATCTCAGGTTACAAACGGAAGAAATTGGTCACATACACTATACGACACTTCGTGCAAATCTGTAAAGTTATTTTCCAGATCGTCATCGTTAAGATATGAAGAGTAGTTATTTCATTGTATTTCGCGGTTGGTCATATAAAACTGGAAAAGCGAACAGATGTGAAAATGGATCGGTACGATTCAGTACTCGGATTATTCCTGGTCAGGAATACTCTTTTCAAAATATCTTAGGACCTTAAACCGAATTGAGACATTTTCTCTCTGTTCCGTTTTTAATAGTCAATTTAAAAGTCAAAATGTTCAAAATAATAAATTTTATTCAAATAACTTCGTAATTATAAGCTTCATTACGAAAATGAAAGCGTGTTTTTCATCATTACAATTTTTAGCTTTAGAACCTGTGACAAAATATAGAGTGAAGATAAGATAAAACCAAGTATAAACATTAAATCATGTAACATCGGATCAATATTTTAATCAAAATTTCATTTGAACAATTAAAAATAAAATTTTTTAAATTTATAATTAAACTTGTAAAATCATAATCACAATTTCACAATTGGAAATTTAATTTTGTTCTTTTCTGTTATTGAAAGATAAATAGAAAGGTTTTTAGCAAATCTATTAGGACTGGTGACATAATTTGAAAATCTATTTGGATCGCATCAAAACACGATCCATTTGTTGACTGAATCAAGATCATTGCAAAAATTCACTCGATAGTTTTTTGTTTTTTTTTAGAATAAGACGGAAGTCAGGGTCCTATTTTCCCACAATACCCCACTTACGTTTCTCTTATCATTTTCCCATTTTCTGCCTATCTTCCCAACTTAAAAGCGATATTAAATCCTGTTTTTTTACCAAATTATAGGTATCAGAAAATACTGTTTCAAAATGTAAGCAATCATATTTACATAGGAATTAAAACTATTTTTCACAAAAATTAAATTATAACCATATTAATTCCATAATTTAGTATTTTACATTTTTCTTTTATTTGAAAATGCTTTTTAAGCAACTAAAAAAATTAAGAGAAAAAAGTTCAGGTGCTATGTGTGTATTGCATGTCTTGAAGATAACATTAAGAAATACTATTCGATCAAACTTGTAAGTCGTGTCATTTTACAAAACAAAAACAGCGAGTGTGGTTTTCACATACATTTTTGAAAAAAATCTTTCATTGAATGACTGATGAATTATGGATTTATTTAATGAAATGCTGAATTCTCTATGTCCAACGAACTTACAACAGAAAACGATAATAAAACATTTTAAAATATGTCAAAATAAACATTTTGAAAATTGATTTTGCAAAGAGTCGGCTTCGTATAAATTCTACATAATTTTTGTTTATGTCTACGATCTTCCTTGCGCTTTATTCTATCTGTTTTGACACCCATTATACCGATTGGTACAAGAAAGGTGCATGAAGCAACTGAATCCCCTTTACAAATAACTACCAATTCTACGCCCCTAACATTTCGCGAACAAACTCCCCCTATAACACTGACGCCACTGGTTATGTTCTCACACAACATGTGATAAATGACAGGGTAGCCAGAGTCTAGGAATGGCCAGGGAAATTTGTATATAGGTCAGGGAAATAAAAAAATATGTTAAATATTTTTGTCCAAATAAAATGGAAATTTTATAGATGTATTTGTTTTTCAGAATTAAAAAATAACCTTTCAACGATTTATAGAATTGAAGTTAATTAAAAATTGTGTAAATTATCTTTACTTACGTCTAAAAACGTAAAGTTACGTCAAGTTAAAATATTCCAATATCCAAATTTCTCGCATAGAAGTGTATTAGACAATGGTTTATACATAATATCGTTATCAAGACGCCTTATAGCAGAAAAGTGAAGTCGAAGACGCAGAAACAAAAGAAAAAGCCAGTAAACGCTAACATTCAGAACAATTGAGAGAACTTGTTCGTATGAAAACGAAGACTTTGGATGGAACGCGAAGAAATGCTGAAGGATTAGACTCAAAACACAGCTTCTCAAATAAATCAAACAAAACTGGAATTAGAAACGAGTGCGATTATTGTTTACTATTTACTTTATAAGAATGATTAAAGAAGTGCTTAACGTTGGTGAGAATTTATTTTATTCAAGTTCTGTTGTTTAAACTATAACCGTGATGAACTCTTTACCGAGATAAACGCACACAAATAAAGTTGTTCTTTTTGCACTTGTTGCCTTATTTTTGTTTTAGTTTCTGAAGATTGTTAAAATTAGTTAATAGTTTTCGTATTGTTTAGTACTTGTCAACGTACAATGTAATGTATTCCTCAAGTTATCTTGAAAACTGATTAGCAGTGATTTTTCAAAAAATTCGGTGAAAAAATAAAAATATTCTCTGGTAAAGCTGGTAAAGTCAGGGAAGTGTGTTGTAGGTAAATACTGGCCACTCTGAGTGAGTAAATTGAAGACGACTTACGAAGGTAATTCCGACGCCAGCCACGACCAGCCAACCCCAGCCTCCTTCGCGCGTTCCCATGTCGACGGCGCAGCGGTGAGGCGCCACGCGCGTGGCCGCAGACAACTGAAGGCGACGCGTCGCTCCCGCGGTGGCTGCTGCTGCTCGTCCCCGCCTCCCGTCATCTACCCCTCCTCATCACCCCTCGCCTTAAAGCGAGCGCTGCGGAAGAATAGCGCAGCGCCGCCACGGTGTGAGAGGAATTGGAACATACTCGTGCCTGTGCGTCTCCGTCATGTGGCTAGAGACGGAGAACGACTTACGTCCGTAATTAGAACTAATTTGTAAATGATATAATAAAGATACAATCAGTAATAAAGTTCACGAATATTTCTTGAAAATATTAAGATACTACTGTCTCCCAGAAATTAAAAAATTTACAAAAATGAAAAATAGAAAGAGAAACACATGTTTAATGAAACGGTTTCAGCGTTCGGAGGAACTTTTTAATTAAAATCTTTAAAATTGTTTTATGTAAGGGATATGAGTAAATAAATGTATTATCAAATGTTTATATATTTTATACTCGTGATCTATTCAGTAAAGTAACGTGACAGTCTTCATTCGATATCATTTTTAATATACAATGATTTATATTATGTATTATAAGTTGTATATTATTTGGTACGTTACATATCTGCACGTGGAGTTGGGTATGAGATTCGAATTTTAATGCTCTTAATTGTTCAGTGAAAACCAACATTTCGGACGCATGTATGGATTGAAATTCTTTTATGATCTTCGTTTATCGTATATTTACGAAATATGTTCTAGAGAATCAGTTTTCAATTCTTTAGGAACATATCGGATATCACGTGATACTCGTTTGATTTCCTAGACTGCTGGACAGGATTTGTGTTTCGCATTGTAACTTGAGAATAGTTGCTTTATAGTAGAACTCTATTTCGAGGGAAGCCCTTCATGTCATTCATTTCCCACTCATCGTCCTCGGTAGAGCTTTTGCTTTAAATTGTGAAAACTAAATTTTATAATTTTCAAAAGTTACAATTCATGAGAGATTCATTTCAACTTAGGTATTTAAAGTATGGACATGTCATGGTTCTCTTGAAAAATAAATAAACATTATCAAAATTATTTTTATGGAATTCGGCATCAATGGGAAATTTTATAGGAGGAATTTCATTGGGGTTTACTACCAGTAGTAAACGGGTGAGAGACCGACCGCATCCAGTCACTTTCTGGGTTGAAACTACGAAGTAACCCATTTTTATGTCAAACATGCGGCTATTGACCGAATTTAGAGTATTGAATGGCTTGAGTTAATTTAAACCTCATTATTATTTTTTTATAGTCTTCAGCAGAAGTTATATTCGCCTCAGTACTCCATTGAACACACTACTCGTAAAATACAGCATTTTAATGCATAAATAATTCTTGTCTTGATTAATGCTTTGTTCGTATCCGAAGAGTAAAATAGCGTTTTCTCCTCGTAATAATAAGCATTTGTTTAGATTTTCGTGATTTTTATAATTTAAAACAATTTATCTTGTCTATACAGAAGCATTGCTTAAAATTTTTTGAAAATTGGATATATATTTTTGTATTTCCATTCAGTTAGATATTACACAATCAAAAGAAGACATACTGAACCGGAGTCCCCCTTGGATGATCCCCCCCACATACACACACCAACACACACAGGGCCCCGAGCTGAGTCTGGCGTTACTTCCACTTACTTGTGCGAGGCTCCTTCCTTTCTCTTTCCTGACCTTCATTGGTCATCCCTTGTTCTTTTCGATCCCAACGCTATTAGGGCTATGGTATCTTTCATTTTCCTCATTTTTTGTATAATGTTTTGATACATTGTAATTCAGGAGGGTTATTATTGGGTATGGTTGAGTCATTCGGCGAGTCCCACACGCGAGGAGAGTCATGTTGGTTCTCCTTAGTGCGTAACTGCATTTTCCCTACCTGTACAGAATTATAGGGCTCTAATGACCTCGATGTCGACGAGCCGTAAAACCCCACAAAAAACACACACACACACAAACACACACTTGCAACTTATCAGTTCAATGTTATTTTCAAATTTCAGCTGATATTCGATTATTTTTCGTGCAATTACTTGACATATTTAATTAAAATTTAGAACATAAGTATCCATGTGACTGCTAAAGAATTCTCACTCATTGAAAGGCAGGTAAAGAAAGAAAACAGAGTTTACCTAAGGACCATTGAAAACCATTGATAAAAGAATATTCGAAGAATGCGTCTTATCGCTTTACAACCTTTCGAAGAGTGTTATAAAAGTTCGATTTGCTAGAAGAATTCATTAAACTTGATGTGCAACTAATTGAGCAAATTTTTGTCATTCAGTGTGACAGGATTTTCCTTGACCCGTTCATTTGTGATCTCACTCTGTTTTAATAAAACAAAATGACTAGAACTTTCAGTTTTGCTGATGCAATAAATTACAAAATTAGTTTGCGTACTAATAATTAAGAGCATGAGGGCAGTCAAAAAAGGATGCACAAACTTCTCCCGTCCCCCACCAATACTCAAAAAGCCAAAATAAAGGAAAAATAGACATGATTTGAATTCAGATTTTCTCGGGGTAAATCACACAATAGGTCAATAAATTCACTTGTGCATGTAATGCACACCCTTTAAAATCGTAATATCTAATTGAACATTAAGTACATGAAGCTATATTGCTGCTTCTTCAGCAGTTTGTTAAATTATCGTCTGCAAACCACAGTGGTTGAGGAATATGGGGCGAACTCCACGAGCACTAGAATCTTCGGTATGAGTTTGTGTCACGTTACAGCGCCCTTTCTGCAGAGGTGACATGTTTGCCTCCTTGCCCCATCTCTCTGTCTGAAACAAAGTTCGTAAAGTTAAAACGAGACTATGAAGGGAATAATTAACTCAATACCGATTCCGTAATCACCTCCTCATTGCTGTTATATGCAAATCTTCATGCTATGCTGTTTCGTGTAAACATAGGCACAAATTTTTCAATTGTTCCGGAATGGAACAATTGAAGGAATCTAACACTCATTCAATTGTAGGTCGGAAGTTACCGAAAAAAACATTAACAAAACAAAAACATGATGATTTGGTAAATAAATTGTCGAAAATTGTCGCATTACTATTACATATCAATCCGTTTTTAAAATGAATTTCTTAAATGTTATGTTGAATCACCTGCTTAAATTTGGAAAGAAAATTAATGAACTAATTCTGCCTTATATTATTTTCCTGTGAAACAGTAGCATTTTTTAATAGGAATTACTTAAGTGTCACATTTTTTTATGAGGAATTCTTCTGTTAACCCTCTGTATAATTATCTTCTTTTAAATAAATAAATTCACTGTCAAAAAAGCAGTACAAACTGTGTATGACCACGTGGAGGACAATAAATCAATTTACTCTCCGGAAGCAAGCAAGAGACCATCCCATCAATTCCGATCAAGGGTCCTAAGGCAGAGGCGGATTCAAAAATTTCAGCAAAAATTCCTAGATAATATGAAAAGTTAGCTACGAGTTATCTTCCAAAAGAAATAAATTGTATCACTTGATGAACCTCTTCAAATCCATTTGTAAGATATTCCTATTGCAATGACTAGAAATGTGTGATTTTGGTGAAATATATTTTTGTGTCTGTTGTAATCCCGACCCTAGGATTTCTCCTGTTCTCCTTTGCGTACTTCGATTCCACTTGATGCGGGATGGGGGTGGGGGCTGTTGTTTGTTTTGGAAGGGTAGTTTCTTGTCCTCGATATGCTCCTGCAAACATTTAACTGCTCCTTGGATAATAAATTATTTATTAACAATAATCTCATGACTGTTTAAAATCAAGTTCTCTTTCAGTAAATAATTACGATAGGCCTACCAACGTTATCCTACATTCCATGATCAGGCGGATAATTGTCAACAAGTTTTGAATGTCTCTCTTTAACGCCTCAATTTCAACGTCTTGATTCGTAAAAAATATTTTTTAAGCACACTAATATAACGTGTTTCTCTCTCTCTCTTGTAATGAAAATTCAAAATATGAATTTTCCCACACTTATTCGTCTTTTTACAAATAACCCTAAGACAACGGGGTAATTGTAAACAATGAATTCCCTCCTAATGTAATTGATGGAACAAATGTCAGTATGTGAATATGCCATTGTAGTTGTAGAAACTTTAAATAGTATTTTTACCGTTCTAATACCTTGTTTACATTTATTCCAATGCGATGTTTCAATTCACCCAGTATCCCCATTGTAATCGTGTATTTTGATACAAATGTCATAAAACACCGACTGATGGTTTCATTGATCATCAGAAAGTCCTAGAATCAATATATGACTCGTTTTATTTGTACACATTTTGTTATTTTACTGGATACAACCATATGTCAACATTTGATCAATAAGTCTATCGTAAAGTGAATCTTCCCTATTTCCGGAGTATATTGGTCGAATATGTCAATTTTCTTCTTTATGTTTAGTAAATTGGTCACATTTCTCGTGTCTAGCGTGTCTATTGTTCGTATTGCCCTCATATATCTCGTACGCTCCTGTCCACAAAAAAGAGCAATCCCATAAAATGTATTGTGATGTTTCTCCCCCGCACTGACAATTACATTGTATCAATGTCATAACCTCTCCGTCGTAAGTCTTGAAGTCGCAATGTCTCTTTCAGAAATTCAGCCATTATTTATTATGGTACAAAGTATTCCCTAGTCTTCCAAATTTTTGTCACGTTCCCGTAAATACAGGTATGTCTTCCGCCCATCGTCTGATGACTCCCATCTGATGTGCCATTTTTGCAGTAACACCTCTGTTAGTTTCTTTCTCCAATTTGCATCCAGACATGAAGACAATGCGGTTCTGGATATTTAGCACGCGTTTTACGGAGAGGAAGTTGTGGATTGTTGTCGTAAAATATAATGCTCTACGTGAAACAGCAAAAAGCAATTGCCTTTATTTTTTACGATTCATATCTCACAATAGACATTTTCATATGTAGCCGTGCCGTAGCGTACTCGTCGTCAATACATCGTTTCCCTGTTTGAAGGTGAAAAAAAAACACGAGTGACACTCGTTAAGTTATTCAATGATGAAACCCATGAAATTTACAAACTGTCTATTGTGATGTATGCTATTCAGACTTTCAATGTTGTTTTCTTTTTCATGTAACATATGCCGTAACAACATTTGCGAAATATATTTGATTTTTTTTCTAATTTAAAATGCGTTCCAGTAATCCATTCTTTTGCAAAGTTCACTTTGGTGGAGAAAAAGTTAGTCATTTAGTTAGTCATCTGCATCACTGAAAAAAAGAACTATTTTCCATTTCACTTCCATATTATCTGAGTTACCTTGCAAAGAAAGACTCCACTAGCATCCTTTTGGGGGTAGAAAAGGTTGGTGGGTAAAATAATTGGAAACTAAATTTAAAATATAAAAATATGAAAAGTCCAACGAATCCATAGTTTTAGGGTTGATGAGATTTTCAAATTACCAAAGCCGTTAAGTTCAAGTTGACATCACACAGGAACACGGTGTTCTTAGAGGGGAGGGGGTGGGAAGGGTGAGACGTAAAGAAGACTATATTAGGGTGGAGTCTTTGTTTTTTGACTTTTCTGAAATGAATAATTATATTTCCAAAGGCATTCTATCAGGACACAACTGGATATGGGAGCTGAGAAGAGCGAGAATGGTCGATATAGTGTCAATTTCCGAACTTTCAGGATTGCTGAGATGAATAGAGACACTTTGAATTAGTCTCCTCTTAGCCGCAACGTAGAATTTTTCAGTTTCCACAGTAATACCCTACCCTTCTGGACGACACCATTGGTTAGTGAAGTAATATTTGCCACATAGACCTGTCACAAAGAACGCGTGTTATTTTTTCTCGAGAGTAACAGGTAAAAGTTCAAATAACGCTCTGACTCGTCTCGGCAGTTTCAGACTATTTCGCCAAACTTGATAAATATCGATCAATTGGTATGGACTTGTGTTCCGGACAACTCAACATACAAACTTTAATCTTTATAGGGATCTTTCAATAAGAAATAAAATCTCAAATATTTCATAAATGATTGAAGATATTAAAATTGTATTACTAAGATGAATCGTTTTTGACTTATTCTAATAATTTGTAGTTTTCTCAACTACGGAGATATTGACATTTTTATTAATTTTTAAATGGAACTAATGATTTGTAAGCACTTATTTAAAGACCAAGAAAAGACAAATAAAAAATATGTAACATTAAATGAATCTGAATGAACAATAACTGCAAAACATAATTGCGATTTTTCAAACATTTCCGAATATAGTGAGAGGGAAGAGAATAACAAAGAGAGTGAAAAGAACTTGCAAAGACAATGACAAAACGAGTGCCTCTGTAGCTAAATTATATTTGTGAAAACTACAATTAAGAGTTTTGCGTTCTTATTGAATCGTTCTGTATAAAGAAGATTTACTGCTCTGTTCTTAAGCGATAACAGGGTTATTATTATTATTATTATTATTATTTCCTTATATTCTACCCTTAAAATATATACTTAAGAATCTTTTGCTCATGTTTTCTTGAAGATTGTGTTTAAATTTTGAGAATTCCATATCAACAATTTCCTGAAAGGTCTGTAAAATATATGTAGCGTATAACCTAGAAAAGTAACATCTTTGCGATTCAAAAGCTTACGACTTTGCTTTACTGAGCAGATAACCGATATCCAATGCTCCGTGTTAGATAAAAACAGCATATCTAATGCTTGGAACAATCAAATCAGGATGTCCTGCGTGCTATCTGTTGCAAGTGCGTGCGAGAAAAACGTATGTTGGGAATTAAAGCTCTTCCATTAAACTCTCCTTTAACTACGCGCTCAGGTACACTGCCATTATCTCTTCCGGAACACCCACGTGAAGATCGGTTATAGAAAAATAATCTAACCTACCATGAATAAGCGTCTTTTATTAAGCATTATATGAGCGCGCTAGTCCCGTCTGATGCAATGCCGCACACACCACCATGAAAAAAAAATATTTGCAAATGTTTCCGAACAAAATCTTGAGAATAGCAGTAAATGTTCCTTGGTTCATAAGAAACAAAGATCAGCATGACGATCTGAATGTGGAAACGATTTCATCCTACATAACAAAATCAGCGCGAAATTTCTTCTTTTATTTTTCCTTAGAACATGGTTCTGTCTACTAGCATTGATCCTCCTCTCAAATTCAAAATTTGAAACAATTTCACTTTTCATTCATACCTAAACTACTTCTCAGACATCACCGAAAATATCTATACATTCGTATAAGTTCTATACTTGTTTCATACACAAACGTATAGAACAGAACTTAAAAGAGTCTATTAATTTATTTCTTGTCAAATGAAAATACGCATGGTGGTGCCGATGGTTTTCGTACATTATTTTATTACGTATTTTATGGTATATTCTATAACCTTCTGTAGAGCAATTGACTGATCGAAGCAAAGTTCCGTGAGCCAATGTAATCATAAGAAAGCGTCTATAAGCTGCGTTGTGGGACTATGGGAATCGCGAAAAGATGTAGGTAATTTCTCCGGCACGAGAGAAAAGAGTGAAATCAGTGTTTAAACAAATTAAATTCAAGGCGTGTTCAATGAAATTTGCTAGATGAAGGGAAGGAGAAGGTAATGGAGGTCATTTAAATCCGAACTCTCAAGCATGAATTTCTTGAAACTAAAACAAATAATACACAAAAATTAGAAGAAATCGAACAAAATTGGAAAAAACACTAGTACATTGTATTTAGTAAATAATAATAAATTTATTGTAAAAAAACAATACAAACTGCGTATGACCACGTGGAGGACAATAAACTAATTTACTCTCCGGAAGCAAGCAAGGGATCAATTCCGATCAAAGGCCCTAAGGCAGAGGCGGATTCAAATATTTTAAAATTGAAATAAAAATATTGGAAAGTCCCTTTAACCATATCGTAAATACGATGAATTCTTTTTCCGGAGTGTGAAGAGTTTTTTCCCGGAAATTTTCTGTATACGTCTGCAAACAAATAATGTTGCTTACTGGAATTTCCATGTCTAAATTACAAATAACTTGCATTTATGTCATATTTTTTAATGTAATATATTTTCTACATTTCTAAACCTAACCATAACGAAGATAATTTCATGACATTTTCAATGATATAATGTACAACATCATAGAGCAAATGCAATTGTATCCCATTACGGCTAAAGAAAGAAAAAAGAAAACGGACGCTTTACTTAAGCTGGAGTTTCAGTAAAATAGGCCTCTACTGAAGTTGCGGACCGGTCGGCGAGAATAGAGCATGCATCGGCGAGTATTACGTATGTCATGTTGAAGAGGGTACGATAAAGTTCCCTTCTATTTATCCAATTTCTTTAAAAATGTAGATAATTTCGTAACATCGAATACAAACTTGGGTAGATGTGTTTTAAAACCATTGAAAAGATATAAATTGATCGCCACCTGTATTCATTCAAACTACATAAATATTTTCAAAGTTCTGTAACAAATAATTGTATTTATGAAAACGTGAATATAAGTGTAGATATCCTACTAGTTTCTAAATGTAACCTTTTGTAATAATCCTGTTTCACTTGTCATACTTAACGATTGTCGAACATGAGTTATCATTAAGGATATACTTTTCTTCTTCTGTGATGATTCGTATTCTCTCTTGATATGTATTAATTTAAAAAAAAAAATTTGCTACCACAGGCGTTTAGACGCTACCCGCCTAACATCTCGGAAACTATACGAAGACATGTAAGGATCACTTCTTCACGTCTGTTCGCACGGGATGAGGACCAGGTCTTGGCAGTCTTTTACCTTCCTCAGCTTGAAGGCGCAATTTTGCCATTCGGCTTGTCGTGTCTTTAGAAAAGACGATCTTATTGCAAGCTTTGAATCTGACGAAGGAACCGTTGAAATGTCAAGGACTACCTTCTGTGTTCCTGCTTCGCAACCTCATCAGTTTCTTCGTTACCTATAATACCCACGTGTCCAGGAACCCAACAAAGGACTATTTCAAAATTTTGAACTATTAGAAGGCTTAGTAGATTCTGAATAGTCAGTGTAAGGATGTCAGAAGTGTACAGTGAAGACACTGACCAAAGAGCACTAATAGAGTCACTGCATAAAACCATACGCCGTATTGAAGATAGCTGAATGAACTGAAGCGCCTCAAGGATTGCATATTTCTCCGCAGTGTACACGCTGCAAAAGGAATCCGTATTGGAAAGTCTTCGTATTGGCCACTGTTGTCTTATCCATGGCCATCTCTTACGCGGTGAACCTGGAATGAGTCTGGAAGGGGAGGTCTTGAATTGCTGGGGAATATCAGAAACTGATCACTATTCCCTTGCCTATTCCATTCCCTCGTCCAGTTCGGCCGAGTAGGGAGTCGAATCCGCGTTCTTCCGCTTAACGTGTGGGAGGAGAGAAGACGCTACCACTACACCACTGTTGTCGATATGTTTTGTGCGTCCAACATACAAACCCTGTTTAAAAATGTTTCTAAATATTTATTTTGTATTATTATGCAAAACCCATTCGGTTTAAGATTTTGTTTTTGTTAAATTACTTCCTTTACAAATATTAAATCCTATGCCTTTGGGTCCTTGANGTTTATTTTGTATGATTATGCAAAACCCATTCGGTTTAAGATTTTGTTTTTGTTAAATTACTTCCTTTACAAATATTAAATCCTATGCCTTTGGGTCCTTGATCAGAATTGATGAGATGGTCCCTTACTTGTTTCCAGAGAGAAAATTAGTTTGATGCTCCTCATGTGGTCATACGCTGTTTGTAAATATTCTGTGACAGTAAATTGATTGTCATTAAAATTAAGATACGTTCCACAGTACAACGTGGAGCGAAAGTTTCGTCCGTGTGAACTCGCGTAGTGCTCCAGAACCAGCGCCTTCTCGCTCGAAGCGCATCTCCGTGCAAAGGATCGCATCCCATGCGATAACAACTGAAAACCGCGTCGTCTCCATCCACAGGAGAAGCGCCTGTCATTGTGACATGTTTATATGAACGTTCTCGCGTTCGCTGCGGTAAATACTGAAAGCCTCGAGGCAACGCGGATGTGCTGCAAGATGTGAGCTAGACTAGCGAATTGCGCGAACGAAGGAATTCCATTCTGGATCTCATTATTGACGAAAATAGGGGTACATTCCCTCACACTCATTAAACGTCAGCCACAATAAAATATTAACCGCTCCTTTTTATAATTTTCTTTCTTTCTGTAATGTCTGATGTCGTGTCAAAGTAAAGTTTACCTTTAATATAATTACCAACTCAAAAATACGACTGTGAAAGTCTTGTTTAAATCTGTACAGTTTTTTCAGTGATTCAAATTCAAACAAAGTTTCTTTTCGATCAGTGACAAGAAAGGATTAAGGGTTACCCATTACATTTCCACACCGCGATCATTAATGAATATTATGAATAGCATTGTGCTAGATGTATGTAACTATAAGATAAATTCTGCTTGTCTTAAATCAAATACACGCGAGGACGTACTAAGAAATAACTCAAAATCTAACCCGCGTTTATCTCGTTGCCCATTTTTGCGTTTGGGGCACTGGCTCCCGGAATTTAACACTAGTTAATAAAAGTATTGCAAGCTATAAGTACATCATGAAATACGCATGCGCATTAAAAGTTTCATAATTTAATAAAACAATCAAAAGCGCTGGGCTCTAATGACCTCGATGTTGACGAGCCCTAAAGCCCCCCCCCAAAAAAAAAAAAATCAAAANAATAAAGCGCCAAATAATTGAAAAAGAATGGGTCAAATAAAGCGGTGGACCTCATATAGTTTTGTTTTAGACGTCATCCCTGTCGAAAAAGCACCAAAAGATTTTGAAGCACAACTTCTGGCAACTCTGCCCCAGGCATCGACAACAATGTGTCATTGTTCGCAAGTCAATGCTTACTTATGGGGCAAACTCGGGGTCATTTCATATTTTTAACTTTGTATAGTGAGTCGAGTATAAATAAAATTGTGATGATGCACACATTTGAATCAAGGACTTTCTCTTACACTTTCAGCTTAAGAAACACCCTAAACTGATACCAGAATGTGAGTAACTTACCGATTATTATTATTATTATTATTATTATTATCAAATTAGTTTATTCCTTCCCGGCCAGCATGCATTGAAATACCTTGTGTACAAAGAAAACTTTGCAAGGTTCAAATTTAAAATTGTACTCACTTGAATTATCCATTGTAATTACTAAAACATAAATAAACTTATTTTGAAAAAAGAAATTACAAACTAGGTATGGCTACGCGAAGGGGGGAGGGTAATAAAGTAATTTAACCTCTGGAAAAAAGCAAGCAATCTCATCAAGTTCGATTTAGGACATAAAGAGAGAGGTGGATTTAATATTTCTAAACGAATTTATATAACAAATCGTCCTGTTGTCAATTTAGTATTAAAAAATTAAAAATCATAGCTATTGAAATCTATCAAAATTCGGTTAATAATATTAAAGTATTAATGACATTTCCGCCCCTAGATCCGATACTAGTGGGACAATATATAAATTCGTCTCTACCTGTAGAAAAATCGGAGAAAAACCTGGACCTTGATAGGGGTACAAGGATGATGTAAGCATTTGTATGGATAAAAATACTATTATGAATAATAAACAATAACAGGATGCATAAAATTGGTTATTTAACCATTTAGCAGTAAGAGAACGAAAGCAATGCCGTGACAAAATATGCAAAGAAATAACATCACCTTACATTAACTAGAATAGTAAAAGAATGCAATATTTATTGAGAAATTGAAACGCATATTAACTTCTATAATAAAAATCAGAATATTATTTGACATCATGTAAGCAATGGCNATGATTTCACCAATTTTTGGGGCGAGACACAACTCACACTGATGAACTGACAAGAGGTGTACGGTATGTACAGATAGGATCGTCCGAAAAACATAATATTGTGAGTGTGAAGTGAATATTGGCGCCTAGAGACAACAATTTTACCTATTTACTAATTGTTCATTTTTTATCGGTTAAATTATTTGTTCTATTTGTATCTACGTCGATTAATCATATTTTTTGTTTTTCTTAGTAATAATTTACTTTTTAATTTTGATTAAAGAATAAAATTTGTCATTTAATGTATTCCTAAAAATCAATTCAAATCAGTTTACGTTCGTGATTAACATCAAAGTTATGTAATTCTACAAAATCAGCACGACAAGAATAAGAAAAACTGAAAGGCTAACGGAAGAGCACCCTGATAGCAATGTAAGATTGTACAATGGTTTGCGCCTAGTATTAAATATGAGTATATAGACATAATTGTAACCTTGTTTTACTACTCTACAGGGCAAGGGAGAAAGATCATAAGAAAGATTCCTGGAGATTTTTACGCAGTGGCATGATTCTTAAGGGTATGCTTTAAAGGTACACACGGGTATCCGCTAAGGACACAACTGTATACGCTTTGGATATAACAAGGGTATTCGCTAAAAAGCAACCACCTATAGTCATGGTTCAAGTACGTTGTGTGTGGTAATAGCAGCAGCCTTTGGCTAACTACTTACATTTTACGAAATAAAACAAACGGAATATGTTTTTTTTTGTAGAATGTAAGTAGTTATAATATTCTGTCAGTATTTTTAACATTCTGAAATGCCACACTAAAAACAAAAATAATTTAAATTATCCGTGTAGCGGAAGGTAACCTAATTACTTCTTGTAGTAAAGAATGTAAAAAAACTTGACTCACTTCTGAAAAGACAAGTGAGCATTATTAATGCCAGACACTTGCATGAAAGGCTTTGTTATTTCATCAGGTTTTGTTAATACATGCCTAAGTTTTCACAACTAACCAGTCTTCCTACGAACAGAAACAATACCATTTGACAAGACAACGATGGTTGTGGATAAATTGAATTATCATTAAGAGACCCTTGGTCACAATATAACCAATTCATTGACAAGTGCACCGAACACGATTTCCAATCAAAGTACTTGAAGGACTGCACCCAACAACTATCGAAACACCCTACCACCGAATGGTCCCAGTCATTTGTGTCTTGGTTGTTGGCAGTGTTCATCTTCCTCGTTCAAGCCTTTGGCGTTCATGTATTACATTCTGGATACCGAAGTCTGTGCAATGCTGGTCCAAGCATTGCGTGAAAATACTTAGCACTAGACAACAACCGCATGATAGCCGTTTTAATATTTGGCACGGCCAAGAGAAAGCTAAGTAATAGCCAGACTTATCGCAAGCGTGCGTACTAACTGCTTCTTCTATCTATTAACGAAGATATTCAGTTTGAGGAGTACATTCAGAAGTACGCCAATGGGAAATTTTACATGCGAGATGAATGATATTGGCAGTACATCGCTGAAATGCTGGAAATGTGTGATGTGTCTGGAATGTGATCGATTTGGAACCGTGCAGTTGTTCCAAACTTTAAGTCACAATTGAAATAAGTCAGAATTTCATGTCAACCAAATGATTTATGGACAATGATGATTGATGAAACATTAGTTACGAAAATGGACAATTGATTCATTTTGTTGTTACTGAATTACCACTTGTCACTTCAAAACTCACCGTATTTTATAAATTCTTTAATATATAAATTATTTAATATGTAATTTATTAATAATTATTTAATATATAAATTATTTTATAAATTTCATAAATTCATCTGTAAATTTGAGATAAAACGAAAACACTTAATTCATTTCATGAAACAATTACAATGAACTTACAACGGAATCACAATTCAACTAAGAAACTGAAGAAGAAAAAAAAAATTATCAACCAAATATATCGTTTCTATCGTCAGTTATAATTGAGAATGTATACAAAAATTATGATTTTTGTCCAAGTTTTCTGACTTTCCTTTGTAATTGTCCCAAATTTTTTTTCCTGAAAACTTTTCCACAACAATAACGAACAAAACAAAATAAGAATTATGCATATCCATCATTTGAATTGTGAGTTATGGTCTTGAGTTCATACAAAAATCCCACACAAACAAAGCACTTACTGTTTTTCCTGAGTTTTTCAATTTTCCAAGCAACTTTTCACATTTTTCTTTCCCTAAAAACCTTCTTCTGACTATTACGAACATTTTTTTAAAATTAGCTAATCAGTCTAGCCATTCTCAAGTGATGTTCTTACCAACAAACAGCATTTATTTTTTATTTTTCTAAAAGTCACAGGATAAAGTTAATTTCTAATATATGTTTATTACACACCTACATTAGTAAACCACCATCATAAATAACTAATGTTTTTACAAGATATTTGGGATTCTTATGACCTTGATGTTGACGAGCCCTAAAGCCACCCCCCCCCCCNAACAACAACAAGATATCGATGGCACTTTCAGCAAGATTATTGGACCTAATTCACAAACTTCACATGAGAGTAACTCAGCTGAATAATGCTGAAAGCTGAGGGGATATTGAAAATATCATCATAACAAACAATTAACAATTATAATGCATGTAATAACATTCTAGTTATAAAAATAATTGACTTTGCTAATTATATTGAAACATTATATATTATGGAAATTTATATTTTGTATTAGGAAGCTTCAATGAAATTAAAAGTTTATCTTTATTTGTACTTTGCAAGCAATCACTTGTAATCATGGTTTAAACAAAGATGGTAACTACAGTAGTACTTTTTTACTAACAAAAATCTATTACTGCATATGACCATGTGGAGGACAATAAATTAATCCACAAGCAAAAAATGAAAATTCATTTTACACGTCATTGCGATTATAAAATCTTTCCAATTGGTAGCTCCTCCTTCATTTTTTTAGAATACTTTTTAATTCTTCGGGCTCTATCTGAATACTTCTTTCTTCTCCATTGGTGTCTCAACCAACTTTACTACCTCTATCGTCAAACATACTGTTTCAAGTCATTGCTGAAGCTAAATAAATGTCTAAACTGAAGTTGTGAAGTAAAATTTTTGATATTGAAGGATTGATAATATGACCTCATGAACGCCACTTAAGAGAAAATGAAATTTTGACCTAAGCTGCAAAACATCAAAAAGAGTATGAAAAAGAAATTGACTAATTAATGCTGTGTGATCTGATCTCTTTTCAAAACAGTTTGGAAATGAAATTTTGAATCTCTCAACTGTATTGGTTTGATTACTTTTTAATTTAGTGATTTTGCATAGAGTTTAGTGATTTTACTTCCATCACTTTAATTCTATTTTTGACTTTTGTAATTTGTGTCACCTGTGCTAAATAAGTATTTTCTGTGTATAGAAAATTGCATTTTTCGTCTAAAAAAGAATTTACAATTTAAGAAGCATAAGTGTAATCACAGTGGTTAGGAATACTAACACTAAACTACATAGATGCTTCAGGTTTTCGCAAAGATATTTTTGCTAAAGAATTTCCACACAAACAATAAAGAAAAAAATTAAAAATAAAATGGTAATGATAAAAAATTTTAAAAATGATAATTTTAGGTCCAATATTGTTTTAAGATTTTACTCTATTTGACAACTGTATAATAAAAAAATATTTGTAACTTGGATTTATTTATTTTTGGTTCCATGATACAACTGAACTAACACTTAAACCCTTAGTAGGACAAAAATATTAGTTTTTTTGGACACTCTTGAACTTTCTGTTGGATGGGGCTGAATATTTTGAGATCTGGCTTTCAATATAATATCTCATGCTACCATAATCTAAGAAAACAAGTTGCACTAAAATATAACCATCTCAGTGTCAATGAATGCCAACTGAGCACCGTTTTCAAAAACCTGGCATGTGTCAAGTGAAAGGTGTGGTTTAACAACACAAATTATATTATCTTTTAATTTAAAAATTTGTTTCATCAAGTTCTTTTAGGTGTCCTTGTTTTTAATATGGAAATCCTTCAGTGTGTCATATGTTAATGAAGTAGTTATAATAAGATTTTCACACATTTCATTGATCCTTGAGACTGGTAATTATGAGTATATCCGACAAAACCAAATAACTTAATGGATGTAATAATAAGGTAAAATAATATTGAGCTATACTATTAAATAAATGTAATAGTATGAACATTAAAATAATACAGCTTAGATTCATATTTTATGAATTATTTAAATAGTAATTAAGCAATAAATTGTTATTCATAATAATTCAGCACAGTCATATGTGTTTACGACAGTTTTTTTGACAATAAATTGATATATTTTGGAAAACCAACTGGATAAAAATTCAGGAAAAGTGAAACTATTCTAAACAATGATAAAGTATGATGGTTAATTGCATATTTTATCATCATATTGCTCATTGAAAGTATAACAAAACTACACAGCAATTAGTATTTTAATTGTTACAATAATTACTGAATAATTTATTTATATTTTTATTTATTCACTTGAGTGTAACCCGATTGTTTGGACATAGTACAGAGCCAATACTCAGCTCTTGATTAAACCTCTTGTGCTCTTCCTACGAGTGTTCTGAAGAGAATTAGTGCTAAGGGGTAGATGAAGATATAAATAAGTGAAAGGCAAGGGAATGGGAGTACCACAAGTGAAACTGTTGCTTACCTGTTATGTCCATCACAATTAATTCCACATTTTCTTAGCCTAGGGGCTCACAGCATGTTGAATATTCTGTATATATTACAAAGAGTAGCTAACTATATTTGTTCTACTTTGTATGATAAGTAGGTCACATATATTAATGTTCTCCCTGTTTTGACTGCTGTTTTAGTCATCATAATCTGCATCTGATGATGATTGTAATGGTGGTTGAAGCATTATGAGTTAAAATTAAAAAGTTGTCATATTAAAAGGTTGTATAAATTATTACCATGTCACTGTGACAATAGACAAAAATTTTTGACCATAAATAATTTATTGAACTATCTACTTCCACCTGATTTAGTCGTCATATTCAACTATGGTAATATAGACAACATTAACGTAAGTTATTATTTATATCGTCTTATATAGAACTGAATACATAAATATTAAACTTAAAGTTATATTACATCTAGGTATATAATTTACTTAGAAAACTTTCATGTATATTTATTACTACTTGTTTCAAATTAACTGGAAAGGAAAAGAGAGCATTATCTCAATAATAATCTTCAGAAACACATTATAATGATTAAAGTACTATTACTTTAAGATGTCTATTCACTAACAAAATTATTGTGTATAATTGTCCTTATCCTTGATATCCAGTTCATCAGTCTTTTGGCAGTATAATTATCATATTTGAATGATTACAATCATGAAGAGACTAGGATGATTTGTCGTTACCTGATTTTACAGGTATGGAATATCAAATGTTACATAACAATGCACTACAAAATTAGACTTGCATTAAATACATTCTACTCTCAAAATACCTAAGATACAAAAATAGCTTCCTTTGTAAAAAAATTCTTTGGTCAAAATAAAGTACCTTGAAAAACAATCTTGAACTAAATAATAAACATTTCTCTAAATGTATAGATATTCAACCTTCTCAAGACATCATTTCAAATAACTTTTTTTACCACTATATTTTTTTTGTTACAAATATATATTATTTCCCAGGATTATAATAATAACCAAAATAAATTGAATAATACATACTCAGGAAATCTCACCAAGAACATTTTATAATCATTGGTGTAGAAATTTCAAGTGCCCTGGTCGAGAGATCAAATATGTTAAGAATATACATAGTAATATCATCTGATTTCTTTTCATTGTTATAAGCATACATATTGCAAATAATTGTCTTATAATCTGACATAACAATACCATTGCTTAAGAAAAACACCTACATAGCTTTTGAAAGGTCAATGATCAATTCTTCAAAACCGCATTCTGCATACACATTAGTTGAAAAAAAAAACGAGGAATATGTACAATAACTGACCAAGATCATGATGAAATATGTATGAGAACTGCAGTTATGTTTACTAATCGAGCGCAGTATTTTCTGATCCACTTCTTAATTAATTGAAAGTATTAAGTGAATAATACTGTCAATAATAATGCTGAAAATGAAAATTAAGTTATTTGAAAGATTAAGTGAAAGTGTAATTTTGCAACCTTTTCTTCCCTATAATTGCGACTTCTTACCTGGGACACACCTAATGTTTTTTACGACAACGACGGTGTTTTCCTCCAGTCTTTGGAACTCCTTTCTTGGAATCGCTCAACTCCACTTGCCTTGGGTTTGGCTGAGCATCACACTCTGGCACTGGAACTATAAAAAATATATTTTGGGAATATTACTCTTAGAAACTGTTCAAATAATAGATTAATCACCAAGGGGGTGGCTGTCTGATACAATGTAATAAAGCACAATAGCAGTACAGGAAGGAGCAATAACTTCACACTACATAACTCTCCTTTTAAAGAACAAAACCTAATCACCTATCTTTGTAAGTTTCATTAAAAATATGTAGATTGTTGATTTATTTAATGGAATTTTCATTGAAATAATCCAAAATTTTATTATGATAGGACTTTATTTGGACAATTAGAATGAAAAGCTGGTAAACTGGTTCAGCTGGTCCAGCAACTTCCATTTAAAAAGGAGTATCCTTCACGAATTGTAAGAGAGACTTGTATTGAGAGAGATGGGAGCAGTAGAATTATTTGTTTTTCTTATGTTATTTATAGACAGTTTCTCTAGCATTATGAAAATATGGAAATGGATGAGGTCGGAATCCCACTCTCTATGATTAATGTCTACCAGTTCCTAAGCATTTCGTTATCTCACCTTCTCAATTCATTCTTCATCAAAATATTCATAGATTTAAGATCGGTCAAAAAGACCTGAAGCTCAGCGCACGAAAAAAAGAACATAAATAAAATGCACCAATGTTTCTGAGTATGAATGAACATTTTATTTGATGAAGTAGAGCTTCAACTTGTTAGTTACATAAAACAAATGTTGCCTCAAAAAATATATTTAAAAGCTGAAGTTCTTGCACTTTATGCTCCTTCTGTTCACCAAACATTACCTGAAAGGAATTGGAAATATTTATAGTTTTAAACAAATTCAGAGTCTTAACAAGAAAGAACCCAGTCAAAGCATTTTTCTTGATTTTTTTTTTTTTTTTTTTTTTTTTTTGTTTTTNTAATGCGTGTGTGGACTTGTTTATATGTTTTTCATGTGCTTGGGATTTTCTATCTCAGCGAATTGCTGCAAATAAAATCTTGTATCATTGATAATGCAATTGTGATTAATTCCCCATAAGACTCAGAAAATAATTTTTAGATTGCAGAGGATTTTTCCAAAAATGGTCCATCTTCAGAGGAGATCTTTCAATTGAAAATGGTAAGATTACTTTTAGGAGAGAAAACTGACTGATAGAAAAACTTTCCATTTGTTGTGAATTGCTCTTGTGTCCCCAAATTTTCAATTTTTTAAAACTACAAGCTTATTTTGCAACAGTGACAATTATTTTCTTAAATATCTATCATTTTTGTTTTAAGGTATTGCTCTTTATTGAATCTCTGATTGTTCAAAACTTTTCGCTATCTGCATCACTGTATTTTAGTTCTAGTTTATTAAACATGATTTCTCTTAGACTATGGTTGGCATTATTGTTTCTTTCTTAGTTTCACCCGTTTGACTCTTATTATTTGTAATATCTGGTCACTTCCTATTTCAGGGCCTCTCTGGACATGTCTATCCGGTACATTTGCAGAGTCTTTCCTTTTAATGATGTAGTCTATGATGAATTTTTCCTGGTTCAATTCTTGTAGGAATAATGATGGATCTCTTCACATATGAACATAGGTAATTATGTTATTAGGAGAGCATAAGGAATCTTTTCCAATTATCATTCGATGCTTCACTATTGCACGACCCCATTTCTTCATGTCATGACTTATGCACCCATTAAAATTACCTAATAATATAAAATAATCTTCTGCATCGTAAATGGTATTCTGAGGTTTATCATGAGATTCATACTTATCAACATCGATTATCATATTCACTTTTCTTTATTATTCCAGACCACTTTCATTGAAAAATTCCCATTCATGGATATTATTTTTATTTTATGGGTGAATTATCCAGCAAACTCTGCTTTTATGTTGTTCCTACTTTCACTGCTCTTACTCCCTGAACTAATTCTCCTCCCATGTTGTTGAGTACCAGTGCTGACCAGCAGTGGCTGACCTGGACTGTTATCAGGGGGGCAGTGGCTAACAGGGAGCATTTCTGTTTAAAAATTATGGTTTAACAGAACAAATTTTATAAATATTATCTTGAAATAAAATGCATCAAATAAATAATAAACAGTTAACAATATGGTATTATTAATAACAGTAACAATTATTTATTAATGTCATTAATCTGGTATTATTAATAAAAATAACAATTGTATTATTAATAACAATTATAACATATAACAATTAATCTGGTAACACTTTACAAAGTATGCCATTTATCAACTTCAATTTTATCTGTTGAGGGGGGGGGGGCTATAGCCGCAGCCCCCTTTCCCCTCCCCATAGATTCGCCACTGATTACCAGACTTTGGTATCTTTAATTTCAGAGATCAATGTTTCTTCCTTATTCCTTCTTGCGTTGCACGCTCGGTATGCCATGACCGTTTATCTCGGCTATTTGTCATGAAGGGTTGTCCGGTTGTCACTTAACGCTTTTAATCACTGTTTCGGGTTACCGGGGGTTAGTCTAAAAGTACAAGTCTGCTGGAGGAAACCTCAGGACCTTCAAACACATGTTTCTGTCGCGATATTGAGTCTATGGTTGAACCCGGCCTTGGCTAGAAAAATAAATAGACTCGCGCCTATCCAGTTCTCGGCTATTCAGCCTCCGTCCTGTCCGGCCCAGGTCGAAAAATGCTTTTTTGGAAAACAATAGCGAAAAGCAGTAAATTTCTGCGCCGCTGCGAGGCGGACAATGTAGCTTTTTAGGGGGCGAACACATACGTAGTAATTTTCTGATTCATTTTTGTACTTTTACTTTTGAAACAAAACTGTAAATATTTAGCTAAGAAATAAAGAAAAATCTATACACGAATAGTGTTTTTTAATACTGTACTGTACAATTTACAATTCTCACGTAATATTAAATTGAACTAAAATAAAGCTGATCTTAAGTTGAATTGATGCACGCATGTTAATTAATGCGAGGCAGTTCTACAATGTCTATTGGGGAAAGGACTTCGGATTTTGTGCAATCCGGCCCACCCGGCCGCCACAATAGGCCGGATAGGCAGGAGTGTACTGTAATTAGAAATAGTATCACTGCGCATTTCTCAGAAAATGTTGACATTAAATAGAAATAACATTAATCTTAAACAAGTTTAAATACGAGAATAATAAATTTAAAAAAATATGCGTATTATTGTCTCGCGCAGGAAAGTTTTAACGTGAGACATCCTGTACTAGAAATTAAAATCTCATAACGCGAATTGACAGGATTTGAGGGAGACATAATTTCAACTCCATTAAAGAATTTGAATCATTTTTAATTTAATTTTGTTTTTAAACTAAAGACTAGCTGTAATAAAGGCAAGTACGTTTTCATCATTTATGTTAACTCTTTGAAATTGTGATATCCGTGTAAATTCCGCCTCTCCCTCCGTTACAAAGATAAATCAAAACTAAATCCTCCCTTGATTGAATGAATATCTTACCGTGACGAGGGAAGCCGTACATGCGTCGGTCGACGTCTTGCGGGAACACCTGTCCATCCAACGCAAATTGCACGCGTGCTGCCACCTCAGCTGTGCTCATATAAGAACTGTCGCTCAAATAGCTCTCGCGCTCCATTTTCATCCGCCGCACGCGCTCCATCAACGCCCCTCGGCCGCCGCGCGCCCATAGCGCTTCTAGCGACGACGCGTTCAACCTGCACCAGAAGACCATGTCAACACAAGAAGTAAAAAGATTCGAGATGCATAGCTGGGGCGTGTAGATGGGAATGTCCGACCGATTCCGACTGAAAATTTTCGGTTTTGATTGGGTCGATCTGGTTGTTTTAATCAAAAATAAAAAAGATCAGTTTATTGAATCGACGTCGTTGCAGATGTTAATTGACGCAGCGTTAATTAACTGATTGGTCAACTGATCTATTTTCGGATGAACGAATTTCAAGACATGAGCCAACACGACCCAAACCGAAATTTTGCGAACTCTTTCGGTAGGATCTTTGTCAACCCTTATCCCAAACCTTAGTAGCTGTTGTACATTATCTCTGAAGTTCAAAAAGCCATGGTCGTTGATTTTAATAGCAAAAAATAATGATAAAGTTGTATGACAGCGAGGGAAGAGTCGGATAAATTATGTAACTCAAACATTACTATTTTTAACACCTCTTTCTTCGTCATAACGTACGTATAACGATACTTCTCTCCTCCACCCCCAATAATCATGTAATCTTATCTCCCTTTCACTCGTGCGCAAAGAAAGTATAAAAATTCTAAAACAATAAAAGCCTATGTTTCAGAATTTCAGAAATAAGGGGCCAAAATTTGTTACGCTGGCTTAATTACTCATTCCTCTGTGCTCCCTCTGAGCGGACCAGCACATACATTACAGTGACAAGCGTTAAGGCCAATTAAAACTTAGCGTGACGTAAGACTAACACCCTCGCATCCAGTCGTAACGCAATAAGGTTATTACAAGCCTCCCTCAGGATGCATTACGTAATTTATGAACTGCCCAAGAGCAATAAGCTAAACGACCCAAGTAACTGAATCCGCAATTTGCTCGAGTTTATTTTGTGATCATTGAGACTATTTGTTTATAAGTTCGACCTTCGATAGTTAAGTGATTAACTGAAAAAAGTGCGATGGGAAATGACTAGGCAACTACTCTACTAGTTTCCAATATTCGAGTAAGATTCAATCATCGAACTATACTACTGGAACCATAAGCCAGTGTATTGTGATTTCCGAGTCCATATACTTACTTATTACGGGTTGCTTACGGTATTACGTACAGGGACTAAGTGGGCAAGAATCCACAACGTCGAACCGCTTACAAGACTTTAACAGGTTTTTGCCCGCTTAGCCCCTGCTGACGCAATCTTGGGCTTCGGCGTGTCTCTCCTGTTGAACCAGCAATCCAGTAGTATAGACATCGATTGATCCAATGTACTTATTTAAGTGAAGTGATGAAACGCTCACCCAGCCGAGAGGATGTTTCTGACGAGCGTCCGCTGCATTCGGCCGAAGGACTGGGGGAAGGAGACTTGCATCCGCGACTGACCGGCACCCGGTCGTATGTGACACTGAGGCACTGCGATGCGTTCCCACAACGAAGCCCAATGCACGTCACTCCAACATCGACGCCACCGAGCCAGTTGGCGCACGCAACGCGCCGAGAAGCAGAAGCGTGCCAACGGAGGCAAGGCACTCAGAGACAGCTCGGATCTACACATACATTCGTGTAAGTTTATTAAACATGTAGAAAACACATGTGTTATATGTGCCTCTGCCTTACGGAGCTTGATCGTAATTGACGGGATCGGAGAGTTTTAATGCTGTAAAATATCGGAAGGCGGCTGGCTACCCAGGGCCTCACAAGTACTTTTTTGGCACATTGCCTGCCTATAGTATATTAGACAGAATCTTTGCGAACAGACAAAACAGACGGATAAATGGAGTTATAAAAATCAAATTTTCAGTTTCACTAAAGAAAAGGGATTTAATCGTATTTCTCTGCACGACGTAAAAGTTCCATCAAAATTGCATCACATTTCTCTAAATTACGTTAATAATTACGATAAGTTTAGTAAAAATGAGTGGCCATTTGTTAGCTCCAAACGGCCATTCGCTTCAATTTGCCACCAATGGTCGTTTGGCGATAACAGATGGCCACCCAAGGGCCATTTTAATTAAGTAAAGGATTCCTTTACAAGTGAAAAAAATACATTTTCTGGAGTGTATTCATACTATGTCACAGACGGAGTTATACACTTACACATTGAAGTATTTGCAGAGCAATTGATGGAGACGTCGTGCATCGACGTCCGCTCGGTGATCCTCCCCTCCTCCTCCACCGTTTTGCTCTTTCGCTGCTACTATATGCTTGTAGAGAGCGTTGAGTGCAAGTCCTCCCTTGAAGCAAAGATCGTCAGAGCCACCGCTTGGGAATACCGCACGGCCGCCGCAAACGCGATAGCGGTCACGTGACTGAAGTCGCAACCGCCGTTCAGTCTCGAAAACAGCCATCGAGTCACACCAGCCCACCACGACCTATGTCAACAAACGGATACAATTTTGGAGGTGAAGAATAATAACATTTTACATCATACCCTAACTCTGATTGAAGGTTAATGCACTGGACTCAGCAAATCTAGGGTTGCAGGTTCGAGTTCTGCATGGAGATCGAAAATTTGCTCAAAATTTTATTTTACTCGGTTACTGCGTTCAGAGAGCTTATTCAAACCTTATCATTTTTATTCCAAATTCTTCAAATACGTTTCAGGTATTATTGTGATTTATTTCTACTTACGCAAATAATATCTTAAGCGAAAAGAAAATATTTGCAAAGCATGTATTTATTCCCCTTTAGTACCGCTTCATGAAACGCAATACACTTGTGCATAATTGAATATTTACCATAATATCTATTTTAAATCGATACAGTACTCAGTTTCGACTTCTTGAATATATGTACACAATTATTAATCGTGTTTAGAGATTTTTTAAATTTCACTTTTCCATTTTATGTGCTAATTTGCTTTCATGATATTTGATACCTTAAATACACAAGAATGGTGATAATAATATTATTATCATGACGAGAGGATATTCAAATGAAATAACTCGTTGACAAGGGTTGAAGAATATAGTCAGAATCTAATGCATAGATTATAATTCAGAAGAAATTCGTCAAGGAAAGATACAATAATTGACATAAGTCATCGTATGTGATACGACAATAAAGCAAAGGATTACCCCTGAACTAACGTTAAGAAATGTCTTGAAGTCAGGGAAAGGAGAAACAAATATGTTAAGTACAAAAAAATGTGCTCATTCAACTTTCTGATTACAAGTTACTCAGCCGAACATACAAAATATCCGCTCAAAGCAGTCACCTTTAAATTCCGAATGTTCGATAAACGTTTACGACGTTCAATGAAAGTTATGCAAACTCATTTGATTATAACTTTCTTAAGAAACGATATCTTAAATAACCTCAAAAATAATTTAAGAAGCACAATACTGAGATTACCTATGCAATAATAAATAGCGTACCTCATGTAAATCACGATATATTTTTAATGAAACATTTTCTTTAGGAATATATTAATTTTCAACATAATCCAAAAACGACGTACAAGGGCGTTAAGTAGCCAGGTTTTTGGGGAGGGGGAGGTAAGGAGGTTCCAGTGGGTGAAATGGATACTTCTTATTTCTGCTATAGGTGCACTGAAACTTCAAACGAACCCCTGACCAGGTTTCTAGAGCTGGTGTTTTCCTATTTTTACTAATTGGCGTGGACTACAGACGGAAATGTAACAGAATTTGAAAAAAAAGTATATGTTACATTCACACGTGAAATTATTGTCCTGCTTTATGATGATTAATACCCGGGAAATTTGACTGAAACTCATTCTATTTTTATTTATTTTATAATTCTTTTGAATTTGTTCAATTATTCAGGGGGATGAAATGCTCGCTACGCTCTTGGCGATATACCCAAAAATATCCCAAAAGTATCAGTTTCACCGTAAAATTGTATCAAGTCCATTGAAAACATCACGTTACTAATCAAATATTGCATCCTACTTGTGCATTATGTTATCCAAATCAAGGCTCTGTCTAAACAAATACCGTACAAGTATTTCGTTCTATACATGCTATCATGACTTATCGAGAGAACTGCGGAATACACAATGGCAAACATGCACATTAGAACCGTCTCTAAACCTCTCCTTCCTTTCCTAGACTTCTGAAATTATAGTAGGTAAAATTATTCATGTTTATGGTAGCTTTCCCCTCAACCACTGTGTTTGCCATCGTCAAATTAAAAAAAAAACATTGGTACGTTAGCCGTTGAATGGCGTTTTATTTGTATTTCCTATTTTGTAAGTACTTTTGACATTCTTCAACAACATTCATAACGAAGCAGAATGATCTATAACTCCAACTTAAGACGAAAATTAAATTATCTCAAGTACGAACCTGACTGGGAAGTTAACGTACGTATATTAGTAACTTGTATTCCCATAATTTGTAATTCCACGCGTATTCCCTTAGTAGAACCATTATAAGTCAAACGGAAAATTTTGTTTTCAACTTACAACCGTGGGATGTTCTTTGGTGCAATCTCCTTTGCTGTACCATTCATTAAAGAGCATCGGACGATTTTATTTCCTATATGATAATATATAAGTATGATGATTGTATAATGATATAGCATCGTGGTACACAATATAATAAATACATCTACGTCACTGTTTATTTCCTAATAATATAAGTGAGTCAAAGACACCGTTGTCTTACTTCCTATATGACGAAGAAATTAATTACATTATTACATTCTACATTATTCAGTGAAGTGCGAGACAGACAAAATTATTTTTTAACTCCTTTTTTCACACAATTTTGTTTTTTCTTCTTAATTAACAAGAAAGTCCGTACATAAAATGACATCTATGACTTCAACATAAGGGCTTTAGTCCCTTTATTCTTAGTCTTAAGGTGTTTCAGGATAAGAGTTTTGGGAAGGAATTATGTCCAAAAGTTGACTGGAGCTTAAAGAACTAGCCCAGTGTCTTAAAGAATGATAAATCGACTAGATAAGAATTTCTGAAGGATTGTGTTCGTGAAATGTCATCCTAATTACTCGTATATTAAACTGAATTTTATATACTACATGAAGTTCGACTTTCCTAAACTTATCAACTGAAAATGTGTCGCGCTATCAGTAAACTTGACATTTCGTGATTGGATACTTTTATCAGTAGACCAGCTGATTTAGAACACTTGACAAGAAAAAAGTATGATTATACGAGAGACTATTTATACTAAAGTTACAAAACCTCGTAATTCATTCAGTCCACCATTAAAGTTAAATATAACTCTTCTACTACCTCAGTATTATAAAACTTACTGGACTCAGAACTTTGAGACGTTTTGTTGCTTCTAGAAATGGTAACAGTAAACAAATTTTATTAATACACAAGTAACTTTAGAAATAATAAAACGTAATATTTAATAAACTTGTAATGAAATTGACTCCAAAGTGTAAGTTTTTTTCTCATGGAGGAAGAAATCAAAACTTGAGATATTTTCTCATCAGCAAATAGGCCAATCGTTATTATTTTTGACATTTCAATTAGCCTCTTTCACCCTTCAAAACAAAGTTTTTTTTCTCTTTGTTTTCTGACGATTTATTATACTGTACACCATTTTTATTGCATTAGCGAATTTCTTCATTACAGATTATGTTTATAATGTTTATAATATTTACTTTTAATATATGTTGCTCAAAAAATTAAATTCTTACCATAGTCAAAAACCACTATTCCATACCTTTAAACCGGTTGAAAAATCAGCGAAACACAAAGATTGAGATATAAAAATATTCATTGAGAATACACCGTTTAAATATATCTCGTCTGAATGCAATTTTGTGAAGAAGATATGGTACCACATTTGCATTCATCATTGCCCTCAAATGTAGGATTTTTGAAGTTTCTACGTTATCCCATTGAATACGGCGATCCCTCTACCAGTAAATTAACTTTCTTTATAATCTATCGACCCGAGTCTTTGCTGTGGCCAATTTCCTGAACCATGTGGTCCACGGCTGTTTCGATTCAACACCACCCTCCCTCTTGGTCGTTTGGATATATCCCAGTTGATCCGAACAATCAAATTCATGACTTAGATCGCTCCTTTATAGATCGATGAATCCACCTGACAACTCATGTAGGGCTGTTAAAGCTCGTGCAGGCTGTAAGACATGGCGAGATTAGACACAATAGAAGGGTATGTGCTGTCAAGGGATAGACGACGTCCAACGTGTTGTGCATGGCTGTGTGCTGACAGAAGAAGAGCCTGCAGGATGGTATGGGCAGCTCAAACGACGTAGTATTTGCGGGACAAGATGGACGTATATATTCAGAATAAAGCTGTGTATGAAGAATTTACAGAATACATTCACCTAATAATGACAATACGACAAGCAATCACAACCAGATAATGGAAAGTTCCACTACATCGGATATGAATAACAATGTGAAGAATAGAAGAATAACATACTACATCTAGCGAGACATCCATAAATGAAGGGTAGAGGAACAAAACAAATCAGATGAAAAAGAAAGGATTGTGACCCCATGTAATAGTCGAGTGGCCGAGAAACTAGGGATAGCCAAACAAAATAAAATGAAAAAAAAACATAGAAGGGTTGACAATAGGTTATCAGACCGAACGGAAGAGGTGTCGTACAGCAAATTTCTGAACGGGGGTTCCAAATTTTCAGAGCGAGTGCAAAAATTTGTTAGCATGTTCTTTGTCTTGATATCTTTGTGTTATACCGAGTGAATTGCATCAACTGTGCGCAAACTGAGCTAACTCACCGCATAAAATTCTCGTTCCATGTCGTGTCTGTGTGCTGCATTTAAGAGCAAGGGCACATCGAGCAGCACCGCGCCGTGACTGACAAGCACCACGCCACCAGCGGAAGGCGGTGTCTGTGAGAGTAGCCACTCGATTAGTGCAGCCAGGGCACTCGCTTCGGACACTGCGGGCAGTGGGCGGCCTCCATTCCTGTGCAAAAGAGAGGGGTTTACTCCACGCATGGAGTGTCACGCGTACTGTGAGAGAACACTGCTGCCTAGAGGATTTAGGGGACCTGGGGCGGATTTTGAATTCGGAGTCCCTCACCCCTCCTTCCCCTTATTCAAACTCTTCCACTCCTTCCATTCGTGTACGAATCGTACGCCTATACGTAGTATGAATACGGAAAGGGAGTTATTACATAGCGTACCTACGAACTATCGTGTAAATTGCTTGTGCGCATGCTCAGAAGTTACGGGTACACTAACGCTCCAAGCGTAGTACGTTAGATAAATAAATAATAGTAAACTTTATTGCCAAAAAAGCAGTTACAAACTGCATATGACCACGTGGAGGACAATAAACTAATTTACTCTCCGGAAGCAAGCAAGGGACCATCCCATCAATTCCGACCAAGGGTCCTAAGGCAACGCCTCTGTTTGCGTACGATGTTAGTGATACACTAGTGAGAGAGGTCATGACGGATTCTGGTTAGGATTTGAGGTTATGTAGATAACTGGGAGGGTATGCGAGAGATTTGTTGGTTGTGTGTGCCGTATGAGCTCGTGCGTGTACGCTTGCATAGAAGTAGTTGGTTTGGATTTATAATTTTTAGTATGATTTGAGTCGAAGGAACGTTACGCAAAACGCATCGATTACACTATTTCTTTCCATGTGCGTTACGTGGTTAGCATCATCAACTTAACGTGTATGCTAAGAAGGGTGTACGTTATGAAAAAACTCTACTATTTCAGCACTTCTTTAACATACGCATTTAGTAGATAATACTGAGAAGATAGTAAAATACAAGTTAAGATAATTCATAAATAAATTAACAAGAAAATAGTTAAATGAGGTATTGTTTTTCATATCACACAAGTAAATTTACTTTTTATTTAGTTACCGTCATTTAAAAACTGCTGACAATAATTTATCAACAATTGTTTATCGGCAATGAACTATCAATAATAATATATTGTTGGGAAGTCTTTGTTACGAACCAAATGCGACCATAATTTATTTAATGGTCCTAACCAGAATGTGTTCAAATAGAATTGAAAATGTTTTGAGCTATCATTGGGATCTACCTATCTCTTTCATTGATTCACTTGATATACATTAGACTAATGATTACGGATAATGTGATAGTATCTACAGTGTATTTTTCTTCATTTTTCAATGGGGCTTGTGCTATGCTCCTTCCTTTCTCTTTTCTGACCTTCCTTGGTCACCTCTTGTTCTTTTCGATCCCGACGCTATTAGGGTTAGGGTATCTTTCAATTTCCTCTTTCCTCTTCTTTTAAAAAAAAATGTTTTTAGTAAAGTGAGATATGTTGGGATTTCAGTTTTGAGTTGTAATTCAGGAGGGTTTTTAGAGGGTATGGCTGAGTCATTCGGCGAGTCCCACACGCGGGGAGAGTCATGTTGGCTCTCCCTAGTGCGTAACTGCATTTTACCTACCTGTACAAGTTTTAAGGGCTCTAATGACCTTTGATGTTGACGAGCCCTAAAGCCCCACAAAAAAAAATATCAATGGGGCTTTAGGGCTCGCTAACGTCTACACTGTGTACACATCATAGTTTATAAAATTTGCGAAAATAGTCAAATTAAATTTAAAAAATACTGTTTGAAAATGCATATTATGTAACGTTTACCTCCTAAGAAAAATAATTCTCTCGTCTATATTTGTCACCTTTTGACTGAAGTAATAACATAGAACTTACATAATCGGCAGCAGAGTCGTACCTTAACTGTATCGGGGAAAATAGTCGTATACGAAAAAATATTTAAAGTTTAGAAACAGACTACTGTTTTTGGGAGTCCTGTGACGTAGCGTGTGTTTCGCGGATTAATGGCGACCGTCGAACTCACAATTGCCGCTACCAACCAGACAGTACTGAATATGCTTCGTACCATTTCCTTTAACTGTTTGAAGCAACACTATAAACATTATTCTATGTATAGGACAAGGGTCTAGACCCCCATATATATATATATATATATATATATATATATATATATATATATATATATATATATATATATATATATATATANATCCAACAAGGCACGAGTACCGTCGTTTGCACGTCCCAAACTCAGTCCCGTCTTCTCCCCAGCTTGTTCCTCCATCATATCAATGTCATCGGGCAGCACAAAGCAGTTGAAGCTCTCCTGCCAACAGTAAAAGAGGTTTAAACTTTATGTGTGACCTGAACACATCATTCTCATTTATAACTTACGAATAGAATGATGTACATACAGAATTATATACATGTAGCTTGGAACACTATAGTTGAATAAAATTAGGAAAGGACTGTTGCCCGTCCAGTGGATGGGGGAGCTAGAGGCTTGCCACAGGTCTCTACTAATGAGTGACGAGCGGTTGCCATAGTAACAGTTCCGAGTGGTACTAAGTTGTGTCCACCGGCTACTGCGCCCTGAAAAATTGACGCCCGAAGGAACATTTACCTTCAATAAGTGCAACCCGGTTAACTTGCCTCTAATGACTCACTATTAGGAACTGCGTGGCAAAACTTTTCACATTTTTATTTTCAGACAAATCAGTTTATAATATTTGAAAATTATTAAAAATTCATATGAAAATGATTGAAAAAAGTCATTATTTCATTTCTAAAGTGTAGAAGAAAGTAATCGTGACGCATTTCTATGTATTACGATTCAAAACATATTTCTAAAACTCTTTTGTATTTTAGGAAAAATATCGCAGTGCCATGTGTAGACTTACGAGATTTTGTCTACATTTCAGATAAAAAATTATCTGCCTAAAAATAAAAATTGTGGAAAGTTATTTTGTTAAGCAGTGTTTAATAGTGACTGATTAGCAGCAAATAGGCAGGACCACCCACTAGTTCCAACATAAAGGGTTTGTCAATCTTTCAGGGCGCTGTAGTAACTGAGTACACTGTAGAGAAAATACAAGATATTTCTCCAATTAGTGATGAAGATAATGAGTATTTGAAGCGTATTATGGAAATAGCTACAAGTATACACTTAAGACAGTTAAGCGGTGCAAGATGAGAGAATAACATAACAAAGAACCGCACCAAAGAGGACACTGACTGAAAATATAATACAAAGATAAGAAAACAATTGGATAATCGGATTGAGAGACTTCGTAATATGATAGACTAGATGTTGGACACGAGTTAATTTTGGAGTAAAAAAAACTCGGAAGATGGAATAAAATGAAAATACGTGTGTAAGCATGTTTTCAGGTACACAAATAGACAATTCTCATAACAGAAAAAACATCAAGGAAATCATAAACCATTACGTGGTTTGAGTATATCAATATATTCAGTATGCGTCCTGATATTCTGCAAAGAGTAACAGTAGGGTTGGATACATTTCACAGGAGTTCTAGGGGTAAGAAAATAATCAATACTCGCAAATTGTAACTTGGAGAAAAAACTTTTGGCAAACGCTTTTACAAAATAGAATAGGGAATATTATAACAATTTATTATGAATAGCAGTTAACAGTAAAGATAAATTTGCATTTTATCGCGTATTCGAATTTATAGATCTCATGGGAATATTCACCTCACATTTTCAAGTGTGTTTAAAACAATTTTTAGAATCAGAACTCTCAATACGGATTCTGAACATATCGACAGTGGGGCCAGTTTCCTGAAAACAGCCTTTAAAGTGATTTATTTGTATTTGCATTTCTCAAAAATGTCCATAAATGAGGTTTGAGATATAACACGAATCCGATCACCGATCACCGAAATTAAATCAGATCATCGATCACCGAATCCGAACACCGAAGTTAAAAGCAAGAAGTGTTCTAAAATTTCTCATCGTCCGACACATTTTTTAATAAATTTAAATTGCGATATAAATTATATGTCAGCAATGTTTCAGTCGAAAGTTTAGTATAAGTGCTCGAAAAAATTAAACAGTTATTGTCTTTACTGATTTTTACAACGAGAATGAAGAATTACGTACCTGACGATCCTGTACGTCATCGGGGCGTTGCAGACAGAACGCAGCCAACTGCACAATGCGCGCTCCGGGGCTCAAACCAGTGGCTTCTAGATCGAAGCACACTACGACGGGTTCGCATCTAACGTTCACCAGCTCTTCAAGGGGTATCCATGGCCACCAACCCTGCACGAGCACACGACGAGTCGTCACGAAATGCTCTTATTACACTTTCCGATGATTAAATGATTCAGCCATTTGTAGCATTTCGCTTTAAATGTACTACTGTAGAACGGGCAAACTGAGCGAGATTTCAGTTGTGTTGTTTCTCACACACCAGACAAAGGTCGCAACCGATTGAGAATGCATCATATCCCGTTTTACCGATTAAAGTGGTTCTGTCGGTTATTGTCACTCAAATCATTCAGTCAAATCAACTTTTTTGTTTCTATTTAAATAACTTAGTATATTAATTTTATGAATAACATTAACAACTGACGGTAATCTATTTTGTAACAAAAATATTTATGAAATTAATATTTATAATATAACTGTGAAATAATATTTGTAATATAACTGTGAACTCGCTTGATTCCGGTCGAAAGCAGGTACCTGCCATTAGTATGCATGTATATGACGTAATTGGCAATGCTGATGGGACAAAACCCGCCTAAAAAATTTAATATCTCTTCAGAATGTCAGGTTTCCTCTCTACATAAATATTTTAAAAATAAATAAAGGTATTTGATTTTTTTTAAATCATTAAAAGATTTGGATTTTGAAAATGAATTATCTCATAAGACTGTATTTCATCCAAATATTTAATACTCTATATATTGCTGAAATGATTGGCGAGGTGTGTTTTAAAAGCTAAAATCTACATCAGCTGGTATAATTTCATCAATCAATACAAATTTTAGACTGTAAAAAGATTTAATTATCTGTCAACGGAAATCTTAAAATTTTAAAACTTGCTTTTATCGTATTGGGAACGTGCCAGGTGCTAGTCAATCACATAAACATTTGTGTCTTTACAAAAGTATTATTTATATGATTTAAATTAAATGTGGTACAGCAATTTCACTATGTAAATTAAAACATTGCGTATAAACAATAGTCTTGGAATGGTTAGCGTACTCCCCCGTTCAATATCCTCACAACCCCGTGACTATTTCCCGATAATAATGGCAGCCAGGATCCAATTTTTGGCGAGTTTTGTCTCAGTTTTCGTTCAATAGCTTGTTCTTTTACCCTATAAGTCTGGGAAATTTTGTAGTAATTCCTTCTTCATATAATCATTTTTAACATGCGTGTTAGTTATTTTTCTAAGTTACCTGTACAAATTGCTTTATAGAAATGAAAATGAAAATCGGAGCCTTTCTTCCTAAGAGCCATTCACCTTGAAGATCGTTTTATTCAAAAACTAACTCCTTAAGGGGAAAATGTTAGTACACTTTTGAACAAATCTCAGTGTTCTAATTTATTTAAAAACGTTAAGGCATTACAAAACTGTCGTCAGGTTCTTCATAATACCATAAGCGGACAGAATGGCAATTGAATGATAACATGAACTTGAATGTTATAAAATAGTTTATGAGATATTTTCTACTCCTTTCTTGGAAACGGAATACTATTTAGAATTTAATGAAACTCTCAGAATGTAACTTTTTAAGACTGTAAATTTATTGAATTATATCTCTTCTCCAGAAAATTTTGGTTTCGTATTTGAAAGTAAAAATTTCAAGCCACCTGGGGTAAAAACGCTGGCAACATCTTCATGGTGGAAAACCGAATGGGTACGTCTGTGGTATTTGAAACACTAGTCCAACAGGAACAAATGAAGAATGTCAAACTTATTATTTTAAAATCATGAATAAAATAAATACAATTAATTTCATTTTTATATCTTCATTTCTCTCGCGATTCAACTAATTCACACCATTGAAGAATTTAAAAAATACTCTAAAGACACGTTAAGTAATTTTAATGTCCTAAACGTATCGTTAAGAGAAGTAATATGATTTTTTTCTTATCGCAACTGAGCGAGTTTCCTTGGCAGGGATAGGTTGTCTCTTGTTTGATTACAAGTCAGGTTGATGGTCAGAAACTTCCCTTTCCTATTCCAGAGTTCTATTTCCTTTTGCGTATCCGTGAGTTGGAAAACTCAATTTTAATGGGCACAAAATAAATAAAGACGTACTATAATGTCATATATGATGCACTTTAATTTCGGAAATGTTAATATTTTTTCTTTTTTATCTATTAAGTACCTGTAAATTTGATGGTAAAGAAATTGGGAGAGAGACATGTTGAGTTGAGGGTTTCGTTGTGTCAAAACGACATTCGTGTGGACGTGTGGGAAACACCAACTTTAAACACCGTGTTCTCTTACAGACTCATGTAGAATTTGACCAGCTTTCCCCTGCTCTGGAGCAGGTCAGAAAAAAAACTCCATTCGTGCTGCAACATTTTGATTCGTTACTTTAAGTTTTGATTATGTTATTAGTTTTTGAACCCTGGTTCGGCGTTTTTCATCGGTTTGGCTTCGGGTGAAGGTGGATACATATGTAGGACCACTAGGTTCGGGTTACAATGATTAATACTATTGTTATTATTACACTCANGAGCAGGTCAGAAACTCCATTCGTGCTGCAACATTTTGATTCGTTACTTTAAGTTTTGATTATGTTATTAGTTTTTGAACCCTGGTTCGGCGTTTTTCACCGGTTTGGCTTCGGGTGAAGGTGGATACATATGTAGGACCACTAGGTTCGGGTTACAATGATTAATACTATTGTTATTATTACACTCAAATTGTGTGATTTTAATAGTTACTATTTTTATTGGGATTAGTATATCTATTAAATTTATGAAATAACTTGCTTTCAAATTACTGAAACCGCCGCTGCCTTTGGGCTCTTGATCAGAATTCATGGGATGGCCCCTAGTTCGCTTCCAGAGATTAAATTAGTTTATTGCTCCCGACATGGTCCGAAGCAGTTTTTATTAAATAAATTTGTTTTTTACGTTCCTGAATATGCAACATACCCGTGCGTCGTCACCCACGAGCCATGCAAACTCTTCCACGTTCGTCTCGTGTTCCTCTTCGTTCATGATCCTTTGTTTGCGGGTGATTCGCTGCCAGGAAATGCGGTATTCCATTCACAGCCCCATCATTCAGATCTAAAAATAAATTTAAATCATAATAGTTAGAGGTTTTTTCATGTATTCTTAGGGTGGGAGAAGAGAAAGGAACGCCTACATTTGTAAATAAAGTCACTTGTACTACTATTATTATTATATTATTTGTCAAGTCTCAGCTCAAGGCTGGGTAAGATGGGGTACGCGATATGTCAAGCACTCCCTTCTTTGATTGGATTTAATATTTACAAGAACTTCCAGACAGTTCGACACGTTTTCAGAATGACTGCTTTTTGCATAGGTAGGAAAAGGTATTGAGGGAGGTTCAATTTTTCTAAACTCTTAAACAGGTCTGTGGGGATAATGTAAGTTGCTGAGACAATGATTGGATTTATATCCTTTCATTATCTTCCTTCAATATGATACACTTGTTTACTTTCTCTGCAGCCTTTGTCAGGATACCCTTGGTTTTAGGTATGGTTACACAAAGTAACTATGTCTTATTTCCTGTGTAATTCTTTGTCAACATGAGGCAAACAGAGTTCCAGAGGATGTTCATGCTTTTCTAATTAGTGATACGGCTTGGCGTCAGACCCTCATGATCGTTCAGTGTCAGTAATTGTTGCTGGGATAAGTTGAAACGTGTTAGATGGGTTTCGGCTTCAGAGATGGCTTGGTGGATGGGAGGCTCAGATTTACGGTTCAGGAAGTATTATTATTAATAATTCATACTTCATTGCAAGCTGTTGACGGATTAGCTTGGTCACTTTGTAATGTCTGCACAAGTAAGTATTTTCTGCGAGAGATGAGCATTCAGGCATTACGTATTCGATCGTACACCAGACCAATGGCACTTCCAACATGTATCAGAAACATCGAATTTGAGGATATTTTTCTCAAAATACCTTGTCCTCATTACTCCATCTTCAATGGATATCGTAAACCCCTCTCGTCCAGGGTATAGATGTCTATCGTGGATCCATTGTAGGGACGCAGTCTTATATACAAGTATATATCAGTAGCTTTCAATAATTTGGGAAATTTTTAATGTTGTGCCATTTCTTTCCATCTCTTTCGTATTCATTGGCTCATATTGTAGGTTAGTATCATCCAGGTTAAGTGGTTTATATCCGTCATTAGTTATTGAAATCAATATTCTTCATTGGAGTGCATTAACTAGGTCCTTAGATTCTTTTCTTGATTCCTACATAACTCGTGGAAATGTATTATAACAACTCACATCCACCCTCATTTCACGGCAAGCGCAGAAGCTGAAAGAGTTTGGGTGCATGCATATCAATCTCCTAGTCAATATGTCTAAGTCTTTCATATTCTTGTCTCACCAATTTACTGTGCAAAAGGAGTAAGTCAGAATAGGTATGTGCCACACATTGATCGTTGTGTTGATATTTTCCCCGGATAATTCAGTGCCTTAGTGAGACGCCTGTTGTACTTGTTTCTAAATTCTTTCTTGAGATGACCATGATCAATTTTGCTATTGAGGGGTATTCCCAGATACTGATGAAGTGCTTTTGGTTTTAGTTCCTCCATTCTTTAAATAGGTTCTTCAGTTAATTCTATTTGACCCTTCTTATACAGTGACTCATTCATCAATGCCAAAACTCATAATGTCGTCACTCAAGGTTTACACAATTCCCATTAGCGTGACTCGGTCAACAGTTTCAGATCGTTCATGAAGAGTAAGTGATTCAATCGTGCTTGATTCTTTCCCGAATTGATTTTATATTCAATATTAAATTTTTAATAATGTACAGGGAGAGTTTAAAGCCAAAATGAACCACATCGGCGAGAAAGAGTCGCATTGATGATTATAGAGCTAAGGTCAACATCGCCCACTTGAAATGTATTAATGGATTCCGCCTCCTTCAATGCAAAGGCGCCTATTACTTATTGATGTTTGCACTCCATATCTTATCAGATGAAACCTCTGCTGGTACACAAACTATTTTCACAATGATGGTAGACTTTAATGATTATCATAGCAGTGAATACCTTGTCAAATACAGGCAGACACGTGATGGATCTATAGTTCTCGGACTAAAAGGAGTATCCTTTCTTATACAGATAGGTTCTCCCTTCTGGGAAATGTAGAGGGACCTTTTTGGGTCATCCTTCGGAGAAAGTGGAGAATAACTTCGGAGCACAGCATTTGTGCTTCACTGAAAACTAAAGGTTCAATTACCAGTTTGTTTCCATTTCCACCTGTCCCAAGTTATTTCGTTCAGCCTCTTGAAAATTAGTAGTATGTGAAAGATTGTTTTACATACAAAACAAGATAATAATTTTAATATACGATTACAATTCTCAATTAGTTTAAATTATTGAGGCGGGGGGAGGAGCGACAGACGTCTTTCCTCAAATCCCACGTGAATAATCGATTTAATCATTGTAGTTCAAGATAACGCGCGCCCATTCCACCTGAAACGACGAAGATTGATTTTAAATACGATTCACTCTTTCATTAATGTACTTTATTATCATTTGTTCTATGTAATTGTTGAGTTAGTATATAAACAGTATTTGCAAATTCTTATCATTTTCAATTTTCAGGTGAAATATTATCTTATTTCATAAAATTATTGTGAAACTTAAATTTAGAAACATTACTTTGTGGTAACTTCTAAAATAATTCCAGCAAACCTAAAGTGTTGTAATATGGCTTCGGTAGGGTTGAGATGGTGAATGAATTTAAAAAATGTCTAACACAAACTATGAATTTTGTTTTCCATCCCGTCTAAGTTCGAACGAGGACTGAATATCATATGCATTCTCGAGTTACTAAGGACTTGGCTGTGGTGGGTGTTGTGTCGTGTTATTTAAACTCGACGTTTTTACTGTCATGCTAAAGTCTTTCTCGGAAGTGCTTTGGATGTACCGATTCCGAAACATCAAGCTTTTATTCCACTATGCGTCACCAACAGGAGAGTCAAGTACTCAATGATTAGATCAAACCAAATTTTAAACAATAGAAACTGACATAGACAAGTTCAAAGAAGATCCTCAACCTCAAGTGGCCTATTGTCGGAAAATAAAATACATGTAGGGGAGAGTGGGTCAATACTGAATGGTTAAGGAAGATTACTTGTTTGCTCGACAAATATTAAGGGCAGTACTTCATTTTTCATTCATGCTATGCTTCACTCTACTACGTAGCACAGTGGTAATAAATATTGGCTTCCATTGTTAAGTTTTTCCGTTGTACTTGATAAACAGACTTTACCCCATGAGTTGGGAAAACTCCAAATTGCGTAATTCCAACAGGTAGTGGGGTAATGCCGATCACTGTGATAATTGGGGGAACAAGAGAAGTAGGTCCATTAGGTTAAATATTACGTATTCCACTGACAAGGGACCTTTCAACAAGCACAGGTTGAAAGTGGTCCTGATTTTTTTTTTGTACTGAAACATGTTGGCTATTTATATGTCCCGTCAAAATATTAGCGACGATGGCGCACTGCAAGGCACTAAAATAAATAGGAAAAATTTGATTCTTTTTGCACGGCGAAGAGCAATTTTTGTGGGTCTTGTACAACCCTGAACTACCAAGCCACGACAGCCGAATCACGTGGCTGGGCTCACGACAGCCGAATCACGTGGCTGGGCTTTGATTCGTACAAATTCTTCATTCAAGGAAGAAATGCAAATGCTAGCGAACAATGCTGTTACCCGCGTATTTAAGAAAAGGAGCTGATTCAGACGAGTCAAATAGTAAAACTCAGCAAGTTGAGCTACGTTATTAATGTTCAAATCGTTTCTCTCTATTTGTAGAAGAATAAAAGCAAAATGTTAGATATATAATTGTATGTAATTTTATTTGAATAATGTATCACAATTTATTTCACTTTTTAATTTTTGGCAGATAAAACAGGAGTATATTAACTAGTACCACAAAATATTCAACTGTTTTTAAATATTATTTAATGCATGTTAATATGGATTTCTAGGATATCTTTGCCCGTGAATTTTCTTGCAAAAATTGCGTATTCCTTGCACACCTGAAACATTTCAATAAAGAAAAAAGTATATTTCTTATATTTAAGCTATTTATTCTACAAACGTTTAACAAAAAATAGAGTTTTCAAGACACAAATCATCTTACACCACGCTCATCAAATGAACGAAGATATTTCGCAGCCTCGCTCGTCGCAAATGCTACGTGAAATGTTCATGCACAATTAAGCGGGTGTAAGAAAATCGGGACGTTTATCTGTCCATTGTGCAGAAAACCAGGTATACTTGATCATATTTCTGAATCTTGGGGACGAAAATTGATTGTGAATAAAAGATTGCAACTTAAGAATTCTGTTTCGCTGGAACACTTGATATCCAACGTCATTTTCACCAATAATTTTGTCAGTAACTTTTCTATACAGTGCCTTCCATTGCCGAAAGAACTCTGTCAAGGGGTTAAATTTGAATTGTACCGGGAGACAACTTTAAAATTTCAACTGTTCCGAATCCAGACCACCAATGTTACTATGTCCTGACCAGGAATCAAGCAATAGCACGGACTAGCTCTCACAGTAATTCTTGATTAATGCTTCCATATTCTTCCCCATTTTACCCGATTTCGACACGTGTTAAATGTTAGCTGCCGTGAATAACGTTTCCTTGACACGAGGGCCTATTTTACCAGTCGGTTCTTGAAGGTATACGTACAACTTCGGAATAAGAGTTCCATCCATACTTCTGACAGGCATGACAGTGTAAGTACGAGTTAATACCGAGACCGTCGGGGCGAAACATTCCGTTAGGAACGCATTTATTTTTCAAATCTAGACTGATTTGCATTATACACTCCTATTTCACTGAAATTTGCTCTCTCGCAAGTTCAAGAAAGTTGCTAATTAACTCATCTTTTGCCACTTCATCCTGCAAATGTTTCACATAAGTAAATATAGTAATTTTCCCACTGCCAATTTTATGACTCCTTTTGAAACGATATATGAAGCTTGGTGAACCTGGAAGTCATTTATCTTTAGGTTTTGAACTAATGATAGAGCCCAATTTCTGAAATCTCCATCGCTTACTATACAGCGTCTCTCTAGCCTGAGAAAACTGCAGGTTAAGTTCGTCATTTAGTAAATTTTTGAGGCATTTGGTGATTGATTGAATTTCTTTTTTTCCATCTATAGTTCGCGCTCTGATTTCACCAAAAGGTACTTGTTTTGCACTGTACTCAAACAAACGTTTTTTGCCACCTTCATTCAGCCAGAATTTTACCGCATTTTGTCGATTTTCTGAAGGACGATACATTTAGTTCTTTTTGGGGGACTTGGCATATACTCTTGATATGTGTTTGTAGATTCGTTTTATATTCCTGACAGAATATGTTTCCCCTTCACACTCACTATCAAAGACGTCAAGGGTTTCTTTAGTTTTGGAAAACTTGACTACATCATTCCTATGCTCATCAAAGAGGTGTATCAACATGTCACACATGAGAATATCTTGCAAATAATTTTAATGCGTTGATTGTACACCACGTCCCTCGTAATGGCAAGACGCAGTGTGTAATGGCAAGACGCAAAACATTGACTGGATTCCACATCTGTGAAAAGATGGCGACAACGATACAATGTTCAATTTTTATTCAGCAGCAAATAATATTTTAATGTGGAACACGAAATAGGCAGAAACGTGCAATGATAATGCATTTATTGATTTACTTTGCACAATGATTCGTGTAACCAAATCAATAACAAAACGTGATTTCCAATTTTGCCAAAGATATCAGTTTAATTAGTGTTTTCAAAAACTTCTTAAAGAAATAATATAATTAAATATTTTTTAATGAAACGCAAAATTTTAATCGTCAATTAAAGTGTCTGTATTTCATTCTAGACGTTTATCGAAATAACTTATTTTAATATAATTCTTACCATTTGTTTAGTGCATGAATGATGAAAAACTATTTGAAATATTGTTTTATTTCTTCATTTACTTCATTCACAACCAAACTTCCCTCAATATAAATAATTTTAAGTAGAAATGCAAATATCTGAAAACTGGAGAAGCATACAAACTTTTAGTGTTTAGGAGAGTGTTAATATATATTAAAGCGAACTATTAACAAAATATATTTGGTTTTGCTTACCTCACTTTTTTATGTTGCAGTAAGATACTACTGATACTTCAAATAATAAAATAAAAGCAAAACGAAACAAAGAAACAACGAAATAAAAGCATATTTCAATACGAAACAAAAAAATAAAAAATTACAAATAATGTCTCATAAATGTATAAAAGATGCTACAGATATTAGTGTTTTCTTTTATTAAAACGTTTCATATCGGTTAAGGATACTGACGTGATATATCGGCAAGAAATTCAGCTTATGGCAACAGTCAGTGACCTTCTATTACAGCAACAGTTTCGGCCGGTAGAGGACAGGGTTGTCTTTCCCCAAGATTGTCCAAAATATTTCAGGAAAGAAGACGCCAAATATTGGCAAACTTCTCGATTTTTTTCAGTGCCTTCCAGTGTGCCATAGTCGCTAATATTTTGACAGGACATAAATAGTCAATATGTTTCAATACAAAAAAATCAGGACCACTTTCGACCTGCGCTTGTTGAATGGTCACTTGTGAGAAATCATAATGTACAATATCAATACACGAGCAGAATGCAATGATTGCATTGAATAACCTGAAATTAGGCGATGAGTAAGGCAGAAATCACAAATGAAATTTTGTGGTGAGTCTACTGCACTACAAGCTGAGTGCACCAGGTCAAAGAATTACCAGCAAGGTTCCAAAGTAATATATTTTTACCAAATTCTCCACATATACGACATATGTTTGGAGCCACACGCATCTCTTAGGTCTACATAGCCTTCAGTGAGTTCATTATAAGGAATTACACTGTACTCTTGATTTCATACTAACAACTCAAAAGCAGTGGTGGTGATAGCGGGCCCGCAGGGCATGCGGCGCGGGGAAGCCATGGGGGTCAGAGGGCCTCACCGTGGTAAAAAAAATAAAAAATAAAAAAATTAACAAATATCACAAGGTTCTGGACTTGATAGAAAATGAAAAACAATTTAATTATTGTCGTAAATGTATTTCTTCAACATAAACTGAGTAAATTTTCATAACTAGCTTTGAATTTAACATATGTTTTAACTTAAATAAGATATACATTTATATAACTTGTTGTTACTAATATTTTACTACGTCAGGCATGAAGTCAAGTTTAGTGGGTAAAGTGTAGATTGGGTTGTTCGTTACTCCGGCTCAGTGCATCGCTTCGCAACGCAATAATTTTTTTTTTTTTCGTGTTTCTGTTACCGGCAAAGGAAATCAGGTAACGTAGGAAAGGCAGTTGGAAATTACATTGAGAATAATATCTGAATAAACCATAAAAACAAAGACATTTCAGTGAAATTATAAATAGCAATAAGTAATAATGCAAATCTTGTTTTATACTCACTGTAATTTAGTAGTTTATTTAATGTATACGCGATAATTGGGTACAATTATACGTCACGAAACCTTTTTTAAGGGGAGGGGACACGGGAAATATCTTGCGCGGAGACCTCCCAATCTTCACCGCCGCCACTGTTAAAAAGGTACTGAAAGTTTGTTTTCAAACAATAACTAAAGAAACTTGGAATAATATAGCTCGATAGTTACTACTCTAAGTATCTAAGTATTTCACTCACCTCTAATTAGATGTTACAATTATTTTATGACAAAACCTGTCAAAAAGCACATTGACGCTAGAACAAAACTAACCGACTGTATGAGTTGTCAGGATCTGCCGCTAGGAGTCCGCGCGAATCGGACTCTTCCATTTTCTAGCTGTAGCCATAAATAGGGGTGTTCGGTATTGCCTCGCTGTTCGGAATTAGCCCGCTCACCCCTCCTCAATAATTAAATAAAATGCAAGCGCACAAAAGATATTGTCTTAATACAAGTGACTCATTGAAGTATGTAACCATGGTATGTATACCAATTTGAATGAATTCTATTCAAAACATTTCCACCGATCGATAAATAAACACTTTAATAATGGTATAGATGAACTAAGGTATAGGTTTTTGACGTTTTCCGAAGATGCACTCATTTTGAAAATGTTTAATATAAAAAATATTATTTTTGTCAATAGTGTTACCAACAAATATTATACATTAAATGTTTTAATGACTCAAAAAGTTTTTAACCTACTCGGGAAGGGAACTTTCCATCATTTACGGCCAGGCGAAAATTGCGAAACGGGGAGTCGTACCCGGGAGATCCTGAGATAGCCGCGGATGTACTTTCATTGCATCACCCGTCTCCAAACCCAATGCCCGTACATAATCCAAGAGTAGACAACCCAGAAGTTGTTATAAAAAGTCGCTTTACAAAGCGTGTATTATATTGAAAGGATATATCACCGCATCGGTAGTGGCATTCAATTGTTATTGAAGGCATTTGCAATTGTTTTTGCAGAAATATTCATTGCACTGTTAAATCAACCCCATTATATTCTATTAGTGGTGTGTTGTATTTCGTGTTCAAGGACGTATCAACATAATGTCACGTGCACATGTCGTCTATCGAACCAAAAAACATGGCAGGCTTAGTGATCTGGTCCCAAGAAGTGTATCGTGGAATCACACTTTTTAAAAAATTATAGAGAAAAAAATCAATTGATATCCATAAGAGAATTAACATGCAAGATGGGAAAAGTTTCAAACCATTGCAACAAGTCAAATACGAGTAACAGGAGTGAGTGAGGTTACAAGGAGGTTTGATGCAATTTCCTCCAGACCGTGCAAACTGCAACTTCAATGCACATTCTATCAAGAATAAAACTCATACCACGACAAACAAAACAAGCGGGTGACTATACATGAAGAGGACGCGAAGATATAGCATTAAAATATAAAACGTTATATTCTGTTTATAATATCCTGAGGAAAATGGGTTAAGTTTCTTTTTGCCTCCTGTCGTGTAATTAATTCATTTTCAATATACTCCAGTTATTGAAGAAACACAGCTAAGAGAACACGTCATAGTATTTTTGAATCCAGTTAAAAAATTAAGATGTTTGACGAGTTCTTCAGATTTTGAAGTAAAATATCAAGCATTGGAACTACATCACTATATGCACATCAGGAATAACATGGCTCCTCTCATTCACTTTGAATGACACATAATTTATATATCATTTTCGCACAGTATGTCGTACATACAATGGTTAATGAACCATAATTTTCAAATTATGAGTGCATATTCTTCTAGTTTTCTTTTTTCTATCATATCTGTTATAAGGAAATATAATTGAATTAATTGAAGGTTAAATTAAAAATTATTTTGACCGACTACCTACGGACTCCATATGCGACAAAATATTGAATGATCTGAAAGTAATTCATTGTCTTCAAGTTTCATTACGTTATCTTCTTTACTCTAAGCAGCAAAAGTAATTATTATACTTCTTAGTTAGTAGAAGACGAATTAGAAAATAACTAACCTGTGGAACTGGAAGAAAGATAAGTTGAGTGTTGTATTTTCTGATTCTTTAATTATGATAGAAACATTTCTGAAATCATGAAAGTGAAATATTTGTTACCAACGAGACTTGAGAAAGTATAACACACATGTTATATTACGATTTTATTTTCCCTTTAACCACAAGTTGGATAATTTGCAATTTATAAATACTACTGAAAATCCACACAAACAATAAAATATACAAATAATTATGAAATAACAACACCTGTGCAGATTGATAAAACTTCACATCTGATCACAATTCCAAGCTCTTGTGAAGAATGTTTGCAAATAAATGTGTCAACATAACTATTACTATACTTCATTTGTTCCTTACTAGCGAGTATAAACTAGTCAATTACAATGTTACCAAAACATAGTCACACTCCTAATTTTGTCAGGATTATGGAATATAAGGTGTTCCTTTCATGTTGTGACATATATCAAAAGAAATATGGTAGTTTTGCGTCTCTATCTCGTTTGTGTAATCAATTTTACCTTACATATCATGAATATGATATTTCGACCATACAAGAATTCCGTAAGAGAATCTTCAAATTCAAATCTTCAAAATTGGCAGTGGAAACTTTTGTTCGATCGGTTTACAAACACAATTGGAAATTTGACCATTAGGTTTATAGAGTGATATATTTACATTAAAACAAAATTAATTATATCAACTTAGCAACAATTTGTAAATAAGAGAAGCACAATACGCAAATTCTTAAAAATATCAGAGAAAAAGTTGACAAAATAATGAAGATTCGTGTTGTAAATGACGTTGTTAAAATCATGCCCCCTTTGTTTATAGATTCCAAAATTAGTATTTTCTTTCAAATTTTGAAATTTATTTTTCTCTATTTTATTAGTGTTGGATTATAGCATTTCGATTTTTTGTAAAAGCATAGGATTCTCGGTATTCCTTAATTAATCGACGATGAATCAAACAATTTTAAATTTGGGTTCACCCGTCACCCCAAACGTCCAACGTAGTCCTTCCAGACCATGTGTTACAATTGTGACACTTTTCACGATGCTATTTCATCACAGGTTTGTTCCAGCAGCAAATTGCGAAGAGTTCGAAACAGTTCAGTGCGCACGCGCGGAATTCAGGACGGTTCCGAACCGTTCAGGTTTGCTGTTGGAACGCCTTTTGCGCGCTATAGTTTAAAGTTCGCCCGTTCGATGTCGCATGAACTTGACAGCTGGTCCATCTCGCGAGGAAAAAATAAAACGATACAGCAGTACCCTCAACTTGGCGCGTTAATCAAAGGGCAATGGCGCTTTTTTCAAGTTTCTCAAATAAAAACAACACAAAATTTATTTGGAATTTAAATTATGTATATTTAAGAGTATTTAAAAGAGTTGTTGAGCAACATTTTGTTATGTCCATATCAATATATGTTGTAGAAAAATTATTTCTTTATTTTTAAAACCTATTTTTAATATATAGTATTTTAATAAAACGTTTTCATGTTGTAATGTACGACAGTGTAATTACCAACATAATTTTCTATTTTGATGTGTGCAACAGCCAATATGCGCCCAGTGGACGGTTAACTCTCAATCGGTTCAGTGGAATGAAATGAAGATGGAAGGTAGGGTTGGATTGGATCCGACCCGACCTCTGTACAATGAAGTTTCCGGTCAAAATAGGTTAACAATGTCATTTTATAACAACATTTATTAATGTTAAAGTGTACTTAAAAAAACTTTTTTGGAGAAAATGACAAACAAAATTTTCAAGTTTTGATGGGAAAATGTGAACAAGTAGCAGTTCAAAATGACATAATATGGAAGATTGATCTTCCATATTAAATCTAGTAAAATAGCCTTATTTAAAAATAACAATTAGCTTATTAATAATGTACATTGTGATTTTATTTCTCTTGATAAAACATGAAAGATCAATGTGCGGTAGAGCGTATCACCGCCTGGCACCCGAACCCACAGTCTTCCATGTTGTATCAAGAGATAAAATCACAGTGTACCATTATTAATAAGCTAATTGTTAATTTTTGTTATTTTTAAATACGGTTGTTTTAAGGTCCGATGGAAGATAGTACGATTAGCAAATCTCGAGAGTGCAAGGTTGTTAAAAAAATACAAGAATTTTTTATCCAATATAAAATTATAAAACTAATACATTTCATAAATAAGTAACACCGTGTAAAAATTTCGATTTCCTAGACTTAACAGTTTTGCTAATATAAATTTTCAAAGATGACCCGTCCCTTGAGAACGCTAGAAAATAGTGTTTTACTTTGCCTTCCCAACACAATTCAAAATACTCAGACTCAAGCACATACTTTTTTATATCTACTTACTTTAACATCATGTGTATTTTCACACTTTGAATAGAGATTATTACATACTTATAGAAATAATGGAAGGTAAGTTAAACTTGATGTTTGACTTACCTTTCATTCTTCCTTTAGTCTACCAATAATCAAATAAAAAGAAAAAGATGAGGAAAGTAAAATACAACAGATTGTGAACAATGAAAAGTATTAAATAAATCAAAAATAGAAATTAATCAAAGAAATTAGTAGTGAAATGAAGTTAATCTAATGAAAGTAGAAAAGAAATATACAGAAGAGATTTATTCAGAATTAAATAAATATTAAAATAATAAAATGAAATATACCGAAAATTTATTAAAAAACAGATAGGTCATCATAAACTATGAGATTTCAGTCACTGACCGGAAAGAATTAACAGGAAAAAAGCAGGGTCAAAATGTAACAGGGAGATTGACAATGGTCCGAAAGTCGAAAGAATAACTCAATTTAAAACACAAGGTCGAACAAAACAGGTAGTGCAGTAAGAGAACACGGCGACGCCAAACAATCGAATGATACTCGCTTACTTTCCAATTATTTTCCCAACCGCCTACGAAACGCGGGTGACCGACCGTAACCACAGTTCCGAATTTAAAATTCCTACAGAATTCCAGAACTCTCAGAACGGTTCGGAATTCTTCGCTCGCGACTGCTGGAACAGCGAACAGGACGAGAAGTTCGGAATTGTCACTACTGGAACAGCGCACAACTGAGATTTCGCTTCTGCACATGCGCAGGACAGTTCGGAACCGTTCGAAACTAACCGGGATTGCTGCTGGAACAAACCTAACGTGTATTGCTCTCAGAGAGGATCAGACCGGCTTCACATAATTGTAAAAGTTTCTAGTTGCTATTATAAAATGTTGAATGGCCTTCCGCAAGATATAAAAAGTCTGAAAACTTCCTTTCTTTTAATAAAAAGTTAAGGAAGTGGTTGTTGCCCATTGAAGATGTAGACACTACACTAATAAATGTAGTGTAGACTAGTGAATTACTTGATCTTAAATGCANTAATAAATGTAGTGTAGACTAGTGAATTACTTGATCTTAAATGCAATAAAATACTTTCGGAGAGCATAATATAGTGGGTGCAAATATTATACATGAATGTATAATATGTGTATACGTAACATTTATGTCTGAATATTTTTATGTGTGATTAAATTTTTAATGTATATAAATTCTTAGGTTAAGAATATTCGGGAATTAAAAACAAATTTACATAATTAACAGATTAGGTAATCTTTTAGGATTGGCTAGCCTGCTCCTGGCGTTAGCTGCGGTTGTGAATGAGCTCTCTCTGTTTTTCAGTTTAATCTTTCTAATTATTTTATTTTTTCGAGTTTTTTGTGATTCAGTAGTTGTATTTACATTCTAACTTTCATTGTAGTGTAAAATTCTTTGTTCTGTGTGTATTAAGTGAAAAAACACTAACATTTCCTAAGGTTTCCAAACCCAACGGACCAAATATAACTTCATATTGTTTTCATTCAAGTGCTTCATTCAAAGGTGTGATAAAGTTTACGTAAGTACAAACGGAATCATAAATTTAACTTCTTGGTGCATTAAAATTAATTATTTTGCTGTATTTAGATTGTCTGGTGCATATACTATTACATCATTATTAAATTAAAAATAACGTACTCTATTGTTGCACTGCTCAAGTTTCGTCGTCGTAAATACAATTATTCCAATATTTTACCATTTGTTTCGTGATCTTTTTGTAGTTATTCATTACAATCTAACATAATATTGCCTTAGTTATTGTCAAATTAATTTATCTGCAGTTGTCATCCTACATTATTTCTGTCATTTTAGTTGACGGTTTGTTTATTTACTTATTAAAACCCTGCCTCATTGTTGCACCCAAGTTTTCGTCGTCATAAATTCATAGAATTATTACATCATTTTACAATTCGATTTTTTTGATTCTTTCGTATTCATTTACATTTTAACACAATATACGGTAGTTATTGT
>NNCF01128790.1:209560-281850 GCA_002313205.1 Laupala kohalensis
CCCGAAACTCTTGTAAACCTTTATTCGAGGAATTAAATATTTTAACACTTCCCTGCATTTATATTTATGAAACGGTAGTGTTTGTTAAGACCGAATTACTGAAGTACCACCCTTGCTTTATACGAAACAGTCTCTTTCACGAACACAATACTCGCAATAGTAATAATATTCATCGGCCTAGAGTGTCAAAAAGGGTGTCACTCTTTGCCAAAAAGGGCCGCATCATTCGGGAATCGTTCTATATAATTCCCTGCCCAAGAATATAAAAGATATTATAAAATTGAATATCTTCAAATCCGCGGTTAAAAACTAACTCCTGCACTAGTGCTTCTACACTGTAAAAGAATTTATTGATTTTAATAAAAGTTAAATTCGTCTTGTACTTTATCACGCCATTGCTGTAGCACTTTTTAAATAACTTAAAACAATTTCAAAAACTATTTTGTTGCATGATCGTTGTGATTCATATTAATTTAGTTTTATGTGTACTCAACTTTGGCACGGTTGTGTACATTAATTCTGTAGCCCCATCCTGGCCCGGACTTTTCTCCGTTTTTCCTTCGGATAGAGGCAGGTTCTCTAGGCTTTGTCTAGGGGCGTGTTTATTGTAACAATAAATCGTGAATTTAGTGTTTTTTCAACTCTTATGATGTTTAAACACTATACTCAGAATAATCTATAGTTCGATAATAATTTGTACATGTAAATTTACAAACATATTGACTATGTATATGTATTATAACTCGCAGCTAACTTTTTATCTTATCTAGGAACTTTTGCTGAAATTTTTGAATCCGCCTCTGCTTTAGGGCCCTTGATCGGAATTGATGGGATGGTCCCTTGCTTGCTTCCGGAGAGTAAATTAGTTTATTGTCCTCCACGTGGTCATACGCAGTTTGTACTTTTTTTGACAATAAATTATTATTATTATTATTATTATTATTATTATAGTAAATGAATTAGATATACTGAAAGAACTAGAAATTTAGAATATTTGCTGAACGACGACGACGATTTTGACGTGCAATGACCAACGGCGACCCACCTGACGAAATTACCTGTGATAGCGATAATGAAAATGACTCCACACTGACGACAAAAGCTACTGCAAGTAATCAAAACCTCATTATATAATACATTTTTCCTGAGAAACCTGATACAGTTAAATAACATAAAACATAGCTTTCGATTTTAAGTCCTTATCAGTATTTTAAAAAATACTTCACCACTGATGTGTTTGAAGCATTTTGATTTCGTATTTATCAGTACTATCACCGAAATGGAAAATCAATAGATCCCTGTATATTGCTTCTGTTGAAATAATGTACGAATTTTAATTGTACAATAATTTAATGTTTAAATAGAACCATATTTAACAATCACAATTGTAACATTTTTGTGGGAAGCATACAGACACGTTTGTGACACTACTCTCCCCTCCTCTCCAGATAGCAAAATATTTTTTCGAAAATATTTTTGTTCTATCTAGATAATTAAATAGTCAACACTATAAACATTTTAAAAATATATTTTTCCGTGACCTCAGGTTTAAAGGGTTAACTAATCAATAAACTAATATATGTTTTGAGCGTGAACTATAAATAAAGGTTGCAGTAAAATAAACAGGTTCCAGACCGCCTTTACGTCGTCCAGAGTCTCGTTACGCACTGGGTCAAAATTGACCTGGTTTTGCCATTCACAGACGCTCCTTCGTTCCATAGTTTCCATTCAGGTTTCGATATTCACGAGAAGTCGAATTTGGAGAAAAGGTGCTGGGCGATGGTTTGAATTTCAGCCGCGCTATTTAAACCAAACCACTCCACAGAGGTTCCTTATTCACGTCACTCCCCTGCACTCACTCCGATTGGCAGCCGCGAATGGATGGCCACCATTACAGATTTTTCTTTCACTTTCAAAACCGCTGTCTTTAGGTAGGGGAATGGACGAAGGAAGCCCCTTACACGAAAAAGAAACTAAACTGGGGAAGCTAAAGTATTGGCTGCCAGCCGGAGAGACAACACATATGCTAGCACAGCTAACATCCGTCTGCTATGACGTAAATTTTCCTTCCTCTATACCACAGCTTACAGAAATTGCTCTCTGAGCTTAAGTAGATAATCTACAAAATAAGATGGGGGCATGTTATACTTACTTATGGTAGAGGACGTCGCCGACCCGTTAATATGTAACGATATGGTGTCGGAAACACATTTGCATGCTTTTCTCTCTTACGACTTTCTTGGCGATGGCGTTTTATTACAACTCCATTGCCTCGCCTTGCTTGATCACAGGCACATAGCACACATTCTTTTAAAGGATAATTAGCTTAATTTTGCCCAATGCACGATTATTATTTTAAATACTATTTTCAACTGTATTAATCTAATAAGAGTAAATTTCAAGTATATTCAGAATAAAGAAACGTTTGGATACATAAAAACATTTTCTTGGTATTGAAAGATATATTTTTCAAGATTTTAGAGATGATTACTATTTTACGTATTTACTATTCATAGCACCAATACTATGGTGTCAACTCTTAGACAGCATAACACAAGATAATAAAACATCATACTGCAGTAGCTCAATGCTAGCGATCGCACCTTAAGAGGGAAAGAACCCTGGATCGAATACTTGCGGTCGGATACCTGAAGACGGACGTCGAAAAAAATGAACGTTTGCTGTATGCCTGTGATTAAACAAGGTAAGACCATGGAATTGGAAGAAAAATGAATATCGTCATGAAAGTCGAGAACAAACATCGAGAAGCAAGCAAATAGTCGACATCGACTCACTTCGAATTAATATTACATGCATACTGGTTGGCAACATCATCTATTATAGGTTCCCTTTTCTTATCTTGTAGATTAGCTACTTAAGCTGAGAGAGATAATGCTGTACGCTGTGATACAGAAGGTCGAAAATTCACGTCATAGCAGACGGATGTTAGGTGTGCGACTTACTACTACTATCTACTCCTACTAACACCACGTGAACCAAGTTGTTGATAAACCCACCTTCTAACAATAGCCCCTACCACCCACCAGAAACTTTGTATCACCTCGTGTAAATAAGATATATCACTACGCTACATGTCCCATTTACAGGTCTTAGTATAAATAAAAATTAAATGCTGTTTGTTGGTAAGCGCATTACTTGAGAACGGCTGGAACGCTATGGCTATTTCTNACGATATGGCTATTTTTTAAATGCTTGTAAGAGTCAGAATAAGGTTTTCAGAAAAAGAAAAATTGGAAAAGTTACCCGGAGAATTGAAAAAATTGGAGAAAAACTGAAAATGCTTTTTTTCTGTGGGGTTTTTGTATGAACTCAAGACCATAACTCACGATGGGTATTTTTTTTTCATTATGGTCTCGGAAAAGTTCTCAGGAAAAAAAAATCGGGACAGTTACAAAGGAATGTCGGAGAATTTGGAGAAACTGCAAAAATCATGAGTTTTGTAAGCACTCTCGATTATTGACTATAGGAACGACATATTTTGTTGATTCTCTTTTGTTTCGTTTTTCTTTTCTTCTGTTTTTCATTTGATTTGTGATTCTGTGGTAAGATCATCGCCATCGTTTCATGAAATGAATTAAGTCGTTTTGTCTCAAACAAATTTACAGATTTTCCTGCGAAATACGGTGTTTTGAAGTGACAAACTTCTGAATGTACTTCACAAATTGAATATCGATGGCCACAACCGTTAATAGATACAATGACCAATCAATAATACGTTGTTTTTTCCATTTCAACGTTGTTTACACATTTAAAATAGCTTTACACGAATCACAAAACGATCACAAACAAATTTATTGAAATTTGGACAGTACAACGTCTGTCGGGTCAGCTAGTAATATAATAAAACTACCTCCGAGATAGCGCTGTAAGAAACCTCACAATTCACGATTCGAATCCGTCAGTGGAAATTTTCTCTTTTGAATTCAGTTTTGTCCCAAGTGGTAGGAAGAGTACACTCAAACGACCATTTTTTGTGTGGGAATTAATCGGTTTAGGTGACACAATCACATGAACCATATACGAAAGAAAACACAGTTCATTCTCCCAAAGACTTCTTGCGTTAAAAGTGTTTGTATAAAGTTTACATGTGTGCATAAAGTTGTATCCACCATCAGCAGAATAATACCATACAGTCGGGGCCTTAAAGTCTACGCTAAATAAAAAATTAAAATAATGTATAGTGTTCAATAAAAATATCTAAATCGAATTTCGAAAAAAAGTCTAGGTAGTGCATTTGGGTCCACTCTGGATAGTGCGTATGCCGAATTTCGAAGCTCTAAATCTCGTCGTAGAGCTTCTGCGTTCCGCAACTAAATTTACTAAGAAACTTTTATAAATGGATTTTAAAGAATCTACTTCTAATTTGCGAAAACATAATCTCTGTCTAGTCTTCTCGAACACTTGTAGAAAGCGTGTGTCTATTTTCAAAGTTCTTTTTCCTTCCGTCTTCGCGCAATGTGGCGGACACTAACAAACTCTATATTTCGTAGTTTCAGGATATATGTGAATTAAAAATAATTTTAGAGATTCTTTGGATGCAAAAAAATCAAACTCTGGAGTTCAACAAGTGCTGAAAACAAACGGCAGAATTTATAAAGTGTCGAATCGAAATAGGACGAGCGATCAGTACTTAATATTAACATTAATAGATAAACATTTCAGGAGACAAACATCTTAATATTGAGATTGCCTTATCTAGTACGATTGATAGAAAAGGGAGATATTGATGAATAAGTTGAGATAGAACATATAAATAATACTTATATGGCAAGGAGTGCATCGCGAAGGATGCGAAAAATACTAACTTAAGTGGGCGCGTGCAGCTCTCTATGCGGTGACCCCCCAGGGGACTTACATCGAGTAAGTACGTGTTTGGCGAACACGGGGCCCCGAGCTGAGTCTGGCATTACTTCCACTTACTTGTGCCATGCTCCTTCCTTTCTCTTTCCTGATCTCCCTTGGTCACCTCTTGTTCTTTTCGATCCCGACGCCATTAGGGCTAGGGTATCTTTCATTTTCCTGCCTCGCCCCAGGGGACTAACATCTAGTAAGTACGTGTTTGGCAAACACGGGGCCCCGAGCTGAGTCTGGCATTGCTTCCACTTGCTTGTGCCATGCTCCTTCCTTTCTCTTTTCTGACCTTCCTTGGTCACCTCTTGTTCTTTTCGATCCCGACGCTACTAGGTTGCGAGGGCTAGGGTATCTTTCATTTTCTTCTTTCCTCTCTTTTTTTTAATTTTTATTTTTTTAAATGTTTTAGTAAAGTCATGAGATATGTGTGGATTTGAGATTTGAGTTGTAATTCAGGAGGGTTTTTAGTGGGTATGGCTGAGTCATTCGGCGAGTCCCACACGCGGGGAGAGTCATGTTGGCTCTCCCTAGTGCGTAACTGCATTTTCCCTACCTGTACAGGTTTTAAGGGCTCTAATGACCTTTGATGTTGACGAGCCCTAAAGCCCCACAAAAAAAAAATCTATGCGGTGAAAGGACTTGCGTGATTGGGATACTTCACTCAGTGCGACATTACTTTTTTTTATTTTACAGATTAGCCCGAAGGCTTTACAAGTGTGGTTACAGAATATTGATAATATTAATACAGTATGTTACAATAATTTCAGATTTACCTATGAGGCTCCTAAGTAATCTTAATTTGCGGTTAATGGAATTTACATGAAAGTTAACTTATATGAGGTTTATGGTAGTTACATGAAGTTGGAGATATGAAGGGTGGGAGAATTGCAGGGATGTTATTTTATGTAGTCTTTTGGGTAGATTTTCTTAATCCTGGGTGTAGATTGTGTCCCAGAGGAATAGTGAAAATATTTGAATACGAGGAAAGATTTTTGAAGAATTTTGTGTTGAGATAAGTGATGAAGATGGAGAAAGGTTGAATACCTAGGTCCCGATGAATAGTGACATTGCGCACAAATCATAATACTCCGGTTATTCGACTTAGTTTGCTTTGAAATGCTTGAAGTAATTTCATGTTTGAAGGGGAGGCAGTAGATCATATTGGTGTCGCATAGGTTAAAATAGGTCGGATTAATGTTTTGTAGAGTAGAACTGGGTTCGTGAGTTTAAGGTTGGAGCAGTGCGGTATTACTCGTGACTCACTTTTCGAAGGGTATGAGGTAACTAACAATTAATGAAAAAAGTTACTCATTTGATGCAACACAGTGGAGTAGTCAACAAGGCATAATGAAGAGAAGCAGATAAAGTTACCAGAATCATCCCAAAAACATAGGTTGAACACGTTTGCCGCAGTCAATGCGGCGGCGCGCCCATCGGTAGGTTATCCTTATTTGGTTGTGTTTGCCGGTAAACAATATTCCTAGAATTGTGGTAGTTGAATCATTTCACTTGCGACATATCCTGTACCTGCCTACCGCCTCGTCCTTCTGGGTGCAGCGTTTTGTTGTTGTTGTTTTGACGATCGTAGACTACTGTACGAAGTGTACATTGCATTTCTGGGAACTAATAGTACTACTGATAGTACTACCTTAGAATACTGAAGATATCTTGGCCCAATGCGATACGAAACGAAGATCTGTGGAAAATAGCAGAAGAAGAACCAGTAAATGTCACTATCAGGCGTAGGGAATGGCAATGGATCGGCCAAACCCTAAGGAAAGAAGACGCAGCAATAGAACGATAGGCCCCAAGTTGGAACCCTCAAGGACATAGGACGAGGGGAAGACCAAGGATGACTTGGAAAACGGCTGTGGAAGAAGAGGCTGGGAAGATGGGAAAAGCCTGGAGCTAGGTATCAGCCTGGCACAAATCCGAGTCCGATGGAAGAGCTTCGTGGAAGCCTTATGCTCCGAACTGGAGTAAAAGGAAATAAGTCAAGTCAATATTACTGCAGGTTTCGCTTTTTGTGGGCTGTGCGATATAATTAAAAACTACTTCTTAAATAAAATATTGAACGAACTGGTATCTCAGTCATTTAATAATCTAGCGACTGGATTTAGAAACTGATTCAGAATTTCATCCAAATATTAGTAGCCTAGGGAATCTCTTTGTTTGATTTCTGCTCACGATTCTTAATTTTGTGCCACATTTGAGAGGTCACATAACCCAAAGAAGAATGCGCTTGAATGCACATTTTGAGTAAATAAAATGAGACAAATGGTCTTCACTGCTATATTCTTAAAGAATTTTTTACTCATAGACACCTATCGAAACTGCCTTTCATTATTGTGGAAGCCCAAGTTTATGGTGCAACGATGGGTGTTTGAACGTTTTTTAAGATTGACTTAAGTCTGAATGCCTGTTTTATCGTTGAATTAAGAAAGAGAACACACACATACCTATTATATATGCGTGAAAGTTAACCTAGAATCATCTCTTGATTTGTTAGCACCTTAAGTTCAAATACGTAATCGTACCATGAATTAAGATTTTCATGCGAAACCGATACATTTGATACAGCAAAGTTCTCAGGAGTACGTGATAAAATTATTGAAATACTCCTCATGAAGGTTTCAATACGCGTTCCACCAGGTCGACCGTTCTTGCTTTAAAGTTCCTTCACATGATGTTCGGCGTCATCGAGTTCTTGATATATTGCAGCGATAAATCCAACCCGAGCCGTGAAGGATAACAGTTTTGATAATATACTTCACTTTATTTTGGGAGAGTACCAAGAATGGACCCATATTTCGCTCGACGGGTCGTTTTCCACTAACATTTCCTACAATATTCGGTGGAACACCGTGTAGCTTCACCGCAGTGGCTACAGCCATTCATTTTTTCGCATATCTTTTAAAAATTCCATCATTTTTTCATAGTCATATTGAAGGACATACTTTTCCCATCCCATCTTCCTTAGTAAGAGAAAAATAAAAAGAGTGCAGCAACCGACGCTGTTTCAGTCAGTAGTCGACTATTTAACCCCTTATTGGCTACTTCAGAAAGGCTGCGTTAGTAAAAATTGAACTTTTTGCTCGTAATATTGGTATTTTGTGAGCCTTGTTCATGTTCCCCTCAAATTTTAATTGGCATAAATAAATAGTCGACATTTGAAAATATATGGAAAAACGCTCTCTAGTAGTAAACAGTTCAGACCAGTAAACAGTTCAGTCCAGGGGTTAACGTACGAACTTCATGCACATAACGCCCGGGATACGAATCCCTGGGAGGGCGGTTGTTGTTGTTTTTTTTCTTAATTTTTGTCGACCATATGATAAGTCTATAATACATTTATTCTCTTTAAAAAATATATACTATTAATAAATAGCTGCTGATTAACAAAAATGCGAGAAGAACTGCTAAAGTGTGCTGCTTAACTGCAAGAATAGTTTTTCTTTCAATTTATACAAGTTTCTTTCAATCATTATGCCTTTTTTTATTTGTAGCGATCCAACAAATAAGAGTTATATATTAGTTAAGAATCCGAAAACTCAGATTCGCCACCAACAGCACACCAAGCTGATTGAACCGGCATTTCTCGAGACAGCTGACATTAAATTTTCTCTTTAATTAAAAATATGTTAATAATTATTTTTAATAATAACAAAAAATTGATACTAACAATAAAAATTTTAAACACACGAGGAAACTATAATCAGGCAGACCGTGTTGACAATATAACTTTTTCGATGGAGAATTGAACTCGGATCTTGCATATCTTCCCATAACCACGAACAAATGTCGACGAACTTATATTTTATTATTAAAAAGGTAATGAAATTATCGCATAATATTTTCGAGGCTGAAACTATGAAATAAACACTAATATTCATTTGAATTAGACTCGACTACTTTTGATGTAACGTAGTAATGACAAAGTCACATTGAATGAAAGTCATCTCCACCAAGAAAATGCGAACTAACGAANAAACTATGAAATAAACACTAATATTCATTTGAATTAGACTCGATTACTTTTGATGTAACGTAGTAATGACAAAGTCACATTGAATGAAAGTCATCTCCACCAAGAAAATGCGAACTAACGAATTTGTGAAAAGTAATAATTGACAAAGAAATAAGTGGAAGTTTCTTCGAAGTTAAAATGTGTTTTAACAGCTGTTCAATTCAAAAATAAAATTCAGAATAGAATTCAAAGACAAAAATCCAACGACTACCTTATTTAAAAAAAGAATACGACTGTAGACCAGCCTTTCCTTTGAATCGTCGATGAAAGATGAACACATGTAGAGTATTTTCTTTCAGCCTTGACACTCTGTTTCCGGTTGTGTGCGAAGTGTGTGGGCGTCAGCTTGCGATAGCAAGATTCTGCTTACACGAGTACACGCGTGTCTGCAGTAACAGAAAGAGTCTCGCAGTAAATTTTTGTACCTGGTTAAAGTCACACCACGGGAAGATTTTTTTTTTGTAATTAGCGTTCCTGATTTGCGAAAATGAACATTAACAGTGCCAGCAACATTTAATTGTTGACAATCTGTGAATGAAACTGTCTTGAGTCCTGGAGCCACAGGTATGATTTGATGTGAGTTCTAATTGTTTGGTGAAATAATGTGATTCGAATATAGTTTTTGTTTTCCTCAAATGTCTTTGCACACACGTGCAATATATACAACGTTCGCCATTTGCAAATCAAGAAAACTGTTATCGTTGCTAATGGGAAGTAACATACGTGACATCTGGTTTGCTGAAAATAAACACTGATTTATGTGCATTCTCCTTCAAGTAAGTGTATTTAAAGTAGTATAATAATAGCACACGTAAAGGAACGTTTTAAAAAAGAATATATTGAAAACATTTGGAATATAGATTCGGGAAAAATACTACAATACAAAACATTGATGCAACCAATTATAGTTTTGTTAATCCTATACCATTAAGTGAGCAATAATTGTACCTATGTATTAGTCAAAAATTTTCTCTAGAACGGCTCAAACGATTTTAATGAAATTCACTTTTTTAATGTATTATGTCAAGATCATGATCTGCATGATTATATATGCCTACTATATAATATACTTACTATATAATATGCCTACTATATTAAACGTTATTTGCGATTAATTGAAAACCATGTGACCATATAGTCAGTCATCCGAGCGAAGACCGGTCACCCTGATATTTAATGTTATAAGGGCTTAACCGTGTGGGTATATATGTGTGTGTGTCTGTGTGTCTGAGTTTTATATTTAAGTGTAGACATACATACACTTGTGCACTGTTGAGTAGTTACATTAATTCATTTTTCATAAAAGTGAATAAAAAATACCGCTACCTAATTTGGGACGCCTTAATACAAATCCTGTTGAGAAACACGAGTTTCCAATTTTACGTCTCTGTAGAGGCTAATAACTTTTCATTAAAAAATACACGAGAGATTTTATTCTAGCAGTAAACCGTTATCTAAAGATCCTTGCGATGCAAAGATCGAATTCATTGTAAACGTCATTGGGTGATAAAGTAGTAATCGATATCAGCTGGTTCTGTCAAACTCGTGGCGGACACTCCCAATGTTACAACCTAATGTCACAGTGATATCTTGTAAATGTACGTACCGCGTGTTTTCTTTACAATCAAACATTCTTTATCCTAAGCAGGCAATTGTACCGAAGTACGCTAGAATCGGTGATACATGGCGGGTCAATGACGATTATAAAAATGTCTCAACTTCTTAGCTCGTTGGGGAGGGGTCGAGTGCCCCGGTTCCAATACTTTGAAAATACATGCGACCTTGTTAGTATATATACCACTGAGGTAGTTCTACAAGAATTCGAAACGAAAATTTCCAGGCCTAATTAATAAATGAACTAGTCGCAAGTTTATAACAAAAGGCTTTCGGTTTGATTTCTACAGAGGTCAACGTTAGGGAAATGATTTAACTCCTTCTCGGCAATTTGATCTATGATTGCAAAAATCCATATCACAAGATGTCGTTCGGTATGTCGTATATCGTTCGAAACAAAAAAAATGTATATCAAATTCATATTATCCCATGAATTCAAATCATTGTTTCATATTATCCCATGAAGTGGAAAGAAGCGAAGAACACAGTTATGTATGTCGCTATTAAAATCGCCAATACTGTACTATAATGTGATTGGTGTTACGATTCGTCGTCTAAGACAGTGCAATATGTCTTTAGAATATACTTTCTAAAGACATCGCAATATTCATAACCTGCATTAAATGATATACCTACATTGAAAATGGAGTTATCTCTCAAGTTAACCTTACCTTTTGATGTAGTGTTATGTCGTGTCGTGGGCAACGATTGAAAGACGACTGCAATGACATCTCTTCCACCAATGCCATCAACGCTTCCTCCCTCCTGCCACAGTTACTATTCCTCCTCCTCCGCAGCCAGCATCGAAGTACGTTGTATCGGTCGCAGATTATCGTACAGATACGCTTCGATTAATTCCAATCCCTGATAGCGCTATGCCGTTTATCTCTCTTTTGCACAACACCAAAAGCCTCTAGTGAAATTGTAATCAACAGACTCGAATTGAAGTTTTTGCCCTTAGAAGGAAGTTTGGAAAATCCTTGAGATGATCGTGGCAAAATGCCTTCGAACATACCTGTACCCAATTTATTTCGGAGGAGACCCAAACTTTTAGTCAACAATTTATTGTTAATTTCTAAGTTATTTTTCCTTAAAACGTTTCAATTGCTTTCAAATTTTTATTAATGTTCATTCACAAATGGTAAATTAGTAATATTTTATACAAAATTAACTTCATTACATCAACCTTGCTGTTATTTATTTCATTTAAATTATTTTATACCTATTATAGCAAAAATAAAAATTCATCACCGACTATTTTTCTATTTTTTAAGTTTAACTCTATAAAATTATTTTAGAATCTATTCTTAAATTAATTTCATTTCCATTAAATTCAGTGTACTTTTAGATGACGATTAAATTTATACTGTCAACACTCAATTTTTGTACAGAAAGTTCTTTTCGTAATACGACCTTGTTTCTACAACATATTTTGCGTTTTTATAATTTAAAGCTCACTAGTTTTTTCACTAATACGCAATAGAAGAATGGTTTTTATGTTGAGAACTTTTACGTAGTCACGTTGAGAATTTTTTAGTCACGAGGAATGGTGAAAGAAAAGACTTTGGCTTGTCTCTCGAGGAATCATTGTTTCCATGTATCCATGTAAGTTTATAACTGCAAGACGTGTGGTACATTGTGTTCGTACGTTTACTCTTGTGACAGGTAAACAATTCATGAAGAATTACAGGAAATTGTGTCTAGTTTCTTACTGTAAGTGGTATTTTCCTTTGAAATGTGCGTGTTTCTGTACAATGGACAAAAATTAAAACGGGCATCATTTGCAGTTTTTCGATGTTCTTTCACACGTCATGACATTTTTCGAAGTGGAAAAGTCGAAAATCGTTGGAGCATGAGCTGTACTCCAAAAACACACTGGAAGCTATGGGTGTGGATGGTGTCTTGATTGTAATAATTAAAAGATTTTAAATTGAAGGACTACATGGATTACCATGATTTTATATTAAAAAACACGTTCCCTAATAATCCCACCAAAAATCTAACCTAAACACACTAGAAATTAATGGACATACACCTAAAATATCTAATACTAAAACTTACAGCTAAACACATGACATTAATTTAAAGATAAAAGACGCATGATTCTAGATGTAGCAGGGCTACATAGTAATAAACCCCTTAGAAAATGTGCAATGGACAACCAAGATTTTATTAACATTATAAACATTCTTTATAAATATTTATGAACAATTAGGCGTTCCAGAACATTCTGTGACAAACGAGTGTAAATACCTACTTACTACAATGGACAAGAATAATATTATAATGACAAGCGAATAAATAACGTTCACACAACCAATCCAGTACTTTAGTAAAACTAAGACAGAAAACAGTCGAGAGCATGAAGAACACTTCACTTCTTGCTAGCTACTCGTGTAGGTGCGCACATCAGTTTTGAACTGCGGTCTCGTGAATGTCTCTCGACCGTATAATAGCGTAAATTCATTCTAATGGTGAATTTTAGTGTGTGCCCAGTGTCTAGCTACACTGCAACCTAATTGAATTATTAATATTACTTAAAATCAAATAATTGCTAACGCGAATCGATAGAATTATTATGAACAATTCGTCAGCGCAGTTTATCAAATTTAACGGAACTGAATAGAACAAATAATGTTATAGACGAAGATATTGTGTAGATATTAATGAAAATATTGTGCGGAAATCTTATCAACATTGTACGCTGTTTCTAGCTCTTCAAACAGTCAACAAACAGTGAGTTAAAATCGACAAGAGTCGGGACAATAACTACAAATTGTTTGAGTCAGTCATTTTCATTTTTAATCTTTATTATATTTTTGTCATTCGACATCAAGTAACTGTAGAATCATATTGCAATTTATTGATGCAAGATTTGCTCTTTTCACATTGACATGTGTCGAGTTGACAGTAAAATCTATTGTAATTTAATTTATGTCATTCTTGATCTTGTGTTCTAATTGTCTTGTTTTACAGGAATTTCATTTATATTTTGTGTTTGTTTATTAATCATACTGTGTCTCAATTATGTACAAATGTTTAAGTATTTTTCAATGTAAAGATTTATTAATTACTGCTGACTAAACGTCATCTATTTTCAATCAAATCAATCAAACATTTTCTGTTTATTTTAAATTGAACTAAAGTCTTTTTATTTCATTAATTTAGTTAACGTTAGTTAAACGTTAATGCTAGTGAATGATATCGGAGTTGTTTTCAGATTAGGTACAAATTAATGCAAACTTAAATCCTTCTGATAATTTTATTTTAATGGAGTTATCAACAACATACCATGCAGGTATTATATAGTTAACATCAATTACATCAGCCCAAACGACTACGATATATACAACAAGGTTCAGTTAAATGTTATTGAATTCGTCAATAAACGTAGGTTAAATTGATCATGAAAGATCATACTGTTTGTTAGATTTTCACTGGCCAGTGAAAGGTATGTGAGCTCGTAGTTACGTTGTTGTAGCGTTTGCCGATGCTCAGTTGGTATACAGCGTCTCAGATCGTTGGAAGATGCAGGAGGCACCACGGTGTGTGGATCCATCAATAGTATTTAAAGTTTATATGATCACACTGTTTCCATGATCACAATAAAACCACGCTCACGACAGTTCCAGATGGTCGTATCACATGGTTGAAGGAAATATATAGTTTAACCTCACGCACAACACGCTTCACAAAATGTTCACGACGGACGCAGTTATGATCCGATGTTGACTCGACGAAGACTGAAGAGAAAGTGAATGCTTGAGGGTTTTTTTTTTGGGGGGGGGGGGCTTTACGGCTCGTCAACATCGAGGTCATTAGAGCCCTTAAAACTTGTACAGGTAGGGAAAATGCAGTTACGCACTAGGGAGAGCCAACATGACTCTCCCTGCGTGTGTGACTCGCCGAATGACTCAACCATACCCACTAAAAACCCTCCTGAATTACAGCTCAAAACTCAAATATCAACATATCACAAGACATTACTTAAATCATTTTTTTAAAGAAGAAGAAGAAAGAGGAAAATGAAAGATACCCTAGCGTCGGGATCGAAAAGAACAAGAGATGACCATGGAAGGTCAGGAAAGAGAAACTAAGGAGCCTAGCAGAAGTAAGTGCAAGTAATGAAAGACTCAGCAGAAGTAAGTGGAAGTAATGAAAGACTCAGCCGTGTTCGCCAAACACGTACTTACTAGATGTAAGTCCCCTGGGGGATGAATGCTTGAGCTAGTGACTGCGGGGTCTTCCCATGTTAACTCGAGGGAAAACACTCCCGCGCAAATACATTATTATTGAATCGTTCGTGTGCAAATTAAAGAATTGATTCAATGTTAAATTAGAAAATTGGCATTCAGAATTTATGTGGTGATTCTCCATGTAATGAATAAGTACTTATGTATATTTTATCATCATGAAATGTCTGGGTGCGAATTGAGCTCTCTAATGGCAGATTGACGTACTTATGCCTTTTAGATCTATTGATTGTATTAGATAATATTATTAGCTTCTTGTGGAAATGCACCAATAGTAATCAGCATCACAAAATATACATGAGACCGAAATTTCAGAAGTTTTTCACAACTTTAAGACAAAATTTTCAGAAATGGAGTATGAATTTAACGACCTCTGGCGCCTTAATAATTCACCTGAGAAAAAAAGCAAAGGAATGTACGTTATAGGAAATTTTGTCTAGTTTATTTTTATAAAGAAATATTTTCTTCTTAAAGTGAACAGTTCTCTTGTAAGAAATGAAAAAAAAAGAAACAAAAAAAGGCGCTACTTTTTCGAATTTTTTGTTTTTTTTAAAATATTTTCCGAACTTTTTCGGGGAGACAAAATTGAAATTATTGCTTTAAAAACCACAATGGAGCAAAGAGTTACTACTTCTCCAAAACACTCCGGGTAGAAACACCTAAAGACAGGACTATTTGGAGATCGAACCAGGTGGAAAGTTTTCTCACGTCCACGAAGATTTGAACCACAATCGACGAAGATTTGAACGTAGTGTCCATCGTAAACAAGATATTCCCGATTAGGAGCAGATGTGGTTTTAGGGGGTGGACTACAAGACTTCAGCCCTCCTCGCAGTCAAAATACAGGCCCTTTCAATTACAATACCAATATGAGAGATAATAATTATATTAAATAACGTAAATGCGCGAGTATTACATAGTAATGGCTGGATTCACTGTTCTTAACAGATCGGCTACACGATAGTGACATGTTTAGCACCCTCTTCCCTCCGTGGACTGTCTGAGCAACTGTATTCAGTTAACTACAGGACTTACAATTCTGCGGTCCTTGTCAAATGCGCCCATCATGTACCCTTCCAGGATGCAGCGTTGACAGTCCACGTTCTTCTTTCTATGCAATTCAGTAAATCATGCTTTTGAATTGCTAATATATTATGAGGAAATGAACATAAGTACATAACTATTTATTTCGGCCACCTCAATCCCAGAGACAAATTATTGTCGAAAGATAATTGTCGATAAATAATTGTTAATAAACTATTGCAGACAGTTGAATTTCAGTAAATGAAGAAAGAGTTTTTATGTGATACATAAAAACTAGTCATTATTTAAATATGAGTTCGTCCACTTATTCCTAAAGTATCTCAATGTGTAGATTTTACGAGCTAATAATTATAGGCCAAATAAAAATATGTATTAAAAAAACCTATTGAATTTTTTGTACGCTTGTTTACTATTAGCAATTAGTGATTGAGAGGAGAGGTAAGAAAGCTGGAAGGAGGGGGTCCAAATTGAAAAACTGCCCCAGGCCTCCTAAATTCTCTCGGCTGTCCTGTTGTACCTACTTCATAAAATGTATGACTCAATAAAAAGTATTAGTATTTTCTTCAATCTTATAATATTGAAAAATACTAATACTATTCATTCAGTCATATATTTATGAGCTGCTTAATATTATTATTAATAAAAATAATAATAAATTTTATTGTCAAAAAAGAAGTACAAACTGCGTATGACCACGTGGAGGACAATAAACTAATTTACTCTACGGAAGCAAGCAAGGGACCATCCCATCAATTCCGATCAAGGGCCCTAAGGCAGAGGCGGATTCAAAAATTTCAGCAAAAATTCCTAGATAAGATGAAAAGATGGCTACGAGTTATAATACTAATAGAATGTCAATATGTTTGTAATTTAACGCAAACAATTTACATGTACAAATTATTATCGAACTATCGATTATTCTGAGTATAGTGTTTAAAAATCACAATAATTGAAATAACACTAAATTCACGATTTATTGTTACAATAAACACGCCTCTAGACAAAGCCTAGAGAACCTGTATAAGAAATCCGCCTCTACCCGAAGGAAAAACGGAGAAAAACCCGGGCCAGGATGGATATTATTGCTGATGATTTCTTGATTTGTTCTATCGTTTCAGACCGGTGCACTGTGACGACTTAATATTTATTTATTAATAAATATTTTGAAGTACTGATTTGTAGACGTAAACTTGTAGTAAAAGAACCGGTGCAACGTTCCAATGTACCTACACTTCTCATCAAAGGAGACAGTCAAAAATCCTTAACTCATCGTCGAAGATGTACCCAAATTCTCCTGATTTCGGTTCTGAGTCATATTATTTACTACGGTATTAAAACTTTGACTATATCACAGTAAGTAATTGATTGAAGAGTTCGACCAATTTATTTCGTTGCAGTGCAAAGGAATTTTTTAATATATTATCCTTAAATTTGTTTCATGTGAAAATCTTCTCGTTCTTTGCTTACGAAGCAATGATCCACTTCTAGCGAGTCTGTAGAAGAATGTTTGCGAAAATTTGTAAATACGAAGAGATAGGTAATGGTAAATTCTTGTATGTACGGTAAAAGGAAATAATCAAATTAGACAAATTTTAGGTCTTCATCTATTTTCAAGTCTCATATGAGTGAAAACCTATCGTATCAAGAGNTCATCTATTTTCAAGTCTCATATGAGTGAAAACCTATCGTATCAAGAGTGAATTGAGTGAAAACTCATGAGTGAAAACCTATCGTACCTCATTGTACCCTACTCTCCTCTTAAAAAATCTTTTAGTTCTTGTCATGTGATTCTTTTCCTGCATGGTAATATTCCTGGAAGAAAGTGATTGTATTCCAGTGATACAATCAAATACTATCACTGGAATACAATCACCTCCTTCCAGGAATATTACTATGCAGGAAAAGAATCACATGACAAGAACTTCAAGACTTTTTAAGTGGAGAATATATGAATTATTTACCACAATGGAATATACGACTGAAAATTAAATTGAAACTTATTAATACCTATTCCTAAGAACAGAACTTATAATCATTGCCAGTTTTATGCACTCAGACATGAAGAGACCGTCCATTAACTACGTGACGCGAAGTTTCAAATTTCAAACACACCCCTCCCCACAATTACGCACCTGTAACGACATCTGTAAACCCCACTAATCATTATATACGTTAAGTTAGCTCTACCTCCCCTATTAAGGAACGTTTTTGCAGTTTTTCGATAAATGTGAAGACGAATTTTTATACTTTGACTTATTGTTCTCTTAAGTGGAAAAAAGAAATGTCTTCTTTTTTCTTTTTTTTTTTTCATAATAGACTCCATTGATACTTCATCTTTACTTAACGTGCCTGTTTCAATAGTACGTGTAAATGGTAGTTTACTTCGCGTCTGACCTTTCTTGCGACAAGACAATTCGACCATTCTCGGGAGTACATTTTTTAAAAAACTTTTAATACATTTCATACATATTAATACATTTCATATACATTCTCATTTAGCCATATATATTGACCGCCTTGTCTCATTACAAGGCTCTGTTGCAGGATTCTAGTATTCATTAATTGTTATGACTCGTCTTTGCAACACTTCTCAGACGCATTTGGCATACCCCATCCCCGTCGCGAGAAGGAGGGTGTTTAACTTCTTCCATATTCCCCTTTCTTTTTCTGCTTTTTTTTTTCGCGGGAGTACACTCATCTCCACTCCTCCCCTTAGAACAATCTCGGATTCATGACTAGTAGCGTCTCCACAATAATTTCATTACTGAAACAATGACAGCACCTAAACTGTAACAAATACTAAAGAACCCTAGGAAAAGTACCACAAATATTATCAAACATAGAAAAGGCATGCAAATTGTAATGTTTTATTAGCTACAGTACACTCCTGTATTTTATAAATACCGTACTTTAATGCAGACATTTCATGATTATCTTCGTAATAGCTTCTCCCTTATAATAATAGCCTCTTATGTGCTTGTCTATATGGTCAGCTTTTTCCTTTTCCTCTTTTTGACTCTCTTCTTGCTTCTCGAATTTCACATAGTTTGGTAGCATAGTCCCAGTTGCTATGGTAATAATTATTTGCCTTAACTAATCGTAAGAACTCTTTCATGCAACGTTGCCTAAGTTTATTTAAAATAATCACTCATCTCGTCATAATGAATTAGTTATCCAAAAGCATGATCTACTGTACCAACTAATATTATTTTACTACTAATATTAAGAAACTAATCATTACATTGTTCTTTTCTCTTTAATGTAGAACACTTTCTTTTCTAACCTTTAATTTAAGTCTTCTCTATTTTTAGGGTACAAAACTGTCTAGAACTTGAGTAATTTAACTTTCAATTTAACGTATCTTTTTATCTCTAGCGGGCTCTGTCTCGCAACACTACAGTGTTTGGTTCACAATGCTACTACTAGATAGCAGATACATCTCCGAATGTTGATGTACGTCTCCTTTCGTGGTGCAATGAGAACATTCAACTCATCAAAAGAATGTGATGTTTCAGAAGTTACTATTCACAGAAGAAATATAAAAAGTATACCCACACTAAACATTGGAAATCATTGACTGTTCCAATCGAAGAGTCCCGAGAAAATCGGGAAGAAACTCAAGGCTACAGAAAGAAAATATTCAACAGTGCCTTGATTGAAATTGATAAATATTCTGGAATAAATGATAAGATACAATAAAAATCATGCTTAATATTTTGTTTGTTAATTATTATAATGTTATCACTAGTAAGACAACTCAAAAGAATGGTGGACTGAATATTTGAACTGAAAAATCGGCCTAAAATACAGTACATAGTTCATCCAACAATGTCGTCTCCACTGAATAATCTGTTTCTTCGTTACCGTTGAAAATGGGGGCCAAAGTTTCAATAGTTGTGAATCATTAAAATAAACAAGTTAGGTCAACGTGGTAATGCAAGTGTGGCAAACTAGTCAGTGATATCAACAAATGTAAGTGATGAATAAAAGCATGCTATAATATCAAAAGCACAACTTGATTGGTAATTTTGTATGATGGATGACCGGGCAGCGCATGTCGGGAAGTCGTAGCGAACAGTCTGGGCTACATAGGTGGCTACTGTGGTGGGGAAAGATGCGTGCGAGTGGGTTAGCGCGGATTTTCTACTGTGACTGCCCGCCTTGTTTGTCGCTTCTTTTCTCTGTACGTGTTCTGTAGGCTTGACAGATGTCTCACGATTCCTTAATAACAAATTTCGAGAGAGCTGAATTAGAAACGACCGTATCTGAAGTAAAATACAAAACTTTTCCCGTCGTCTGTCGCCAACGTCCATACCATGTTGAAAGCACCGGTTCTCGTCCGATCACCGAAGTTAAGCAGCATCGGGCCCGGTTAGTACTTGGATGGGTGACCGCCTGGGAACCCCGGGTGACGTTGGCATTTCCTTTTTTTCCTCGTCTTGGTTTTTCCTAGACTTCCGAATTTATTTATTCTGTGAATCATATTTTATGTTTTGATAGCAAGATTTTATTCATTGCATTATATTTTAAGAAACAACTCTTACAATTAAAAGGGAATTCAAAACCACGTTTTCGTCTTCTTTTTTCCATCCAGTGTGAACTTTAAAACATGGCATTTCATGAAACAAGTTTAAATTATTCTATGCTGAAGTGTCTCGCAAAATTGTTCTAACTTTAAGCAATGTAGTCTTTAAGCTCGAAAATATATTTGAAGGTAGTTCTTATTTGTTATTAATTGTTTCATACTTTTATCTATTGCTAATGAGACATTAATAAACCCATAACAATCAATTATTAAAATTTCAATTTCCCTTTTTTTATCCTACCGCCCCAAAACAGCACACGCTGTTTAACGCTTCGGTCCCAAAACGGATTTATGAGTATAACTAGGTACTTGAAATATAGGGCTATTTTGTGTATTTCTGTTAATTGTAACGTTGTTGTTTGCATAATAGTAGGGCAACATACACATAGTATTAGTTTACTCGAGATTTTATGTAACGAATTATACTAAAATAGGTTTTAGACAGCGATCAAGGGGGTGGGGGCGCCAACCGAGGGGGATGTAAATCGAAACCCTAATGCATTACAGTGCCTCCCACCTCAGCGGACAGAACCGGTCTATAAAAATCCCACTTGACCCTGAACAGCAGATTAAAGAGCCGAATAGCCAGGAAGTATTTGATACTATTCGGAAGCTGAAAAATAATAGAGCCGCAGGGGAAGACGGGATTACAGCAGAACTGATACGAAAAAGTGGATATACTATATCGAGGGCAATATATAAACTAATATCCAAGATTTGGAAAGAAGAGACCATACCCGAGGATTGGCACAATGCCTTAATATGCCCCATTCATAAAAAAGGTGACAAATTATTATGCCAAAATTATAGAGGCATATCCTTACTCAATGTAACTTGCAAGATCTTTAGTTCATTAATAGCAAGAAGACTAGAACCTTATGCGGAGTAATGCATTTGGTGAGTACAAGTGTGACTTCAGGAAAAATAGATCAACAACAGATCAAATCTTCACACTTAGGCAAATTTGTTTAAAAAAGGTTAGAATTTAACTCCTCTGTTCATAAACTCCGTGGATTTTCAGCAAGCCTCTGATAGCATTAATAGAAATAGCTTTCTGGATATCCTGGTCGATTTTAGAATACCCTCAAAATTAATTCTCGTTAAAATCACTCGAATACTAAAAGTAAAGAGAAAATTCAAAACAAATTCACAACCAATGACTTGAGACAAGGAGATTCTGTGTCCACGACTTTATTCAATCTATGCCTGGAAAAAATATAAGGCATTTAAAAATTAATCCTGGAGGTACAATATTTAGCCTATGCAGATGATATTCTCATTTTAAGCCGATCCCTCTCTGACGTGGGAGAAATGATGGAGGAACAGGAAGAAGTCGGCGATCAAATAGACTAAAGTTAATCTGTCCAACACAAAATACATGTTATCTCAGAGTCATAAACAAAATGATTCCAGACAGCTGGTTACTATTAATGGGAAAACTTACGGTCAGGTGGAAAATTTCAGTACTTGGATTCTGTGATTACAGCAAGTAATGTCTCTAAGCACATAAACAATAAGATTGTTACTGCAAATAGAAGTATGTATTCGCTTCACAAAGTATTACGATCTAGGCTGATAAGTAAACTAAGTAAGATACGGGTGTACCAAATAGCAACCAATCGATTCGACCAATCGTCATGTATGGGTGTGAGAGCTAGACAATCTCCAGCAAATCATCTCTAGTCTTATGCGCTGGGAAAAAATATATTTCGAAAAATCTTTGGCCCTATTAGAGACGACAATGGGTGGAAAATAAGATATAATTCTGAACTCAACGAGATGTATAAAGCACCTGACATAATAGCAGAAATTAAAGTCAGAAGATCGCGGTGGTACGGATATGAATGCAGAATGAGTGAACAAAGAACTACGAGAAGGGTACTTTTGAGCAAGTATGAAGGTAAACGAAAGAGAGGCAGACCCAAACTACGATGGATGGACAAAAGGAGGCTAAGGCTAAATTGAAAGGGCCGTAAAGCCATAGGAAGAAGAAGAATTAATAACAATTATTAATCTGCTAACACATTTACAAAGTATGTCATTTATCAATTTCAATTTTATCTGTTAAGAGTTCAGGTCCAATGAGCCACTGCTTTTATATACATTCTGCTTTACATATACAAATAGTTTTCCTCCTTAAAACTTTTTTCCTGATATTTTAGTGCCTTAAATTATTAAAAAATATTTGACTTCTTTAACTTTTTTACCGAATTTTTCATGTAATATGAAATGGTCTTACAAATGCATATTATCAATATTGGATAAACATTTTAGAAAGCTTATTGTAATTTTTCATTCTCGAATAATTATTTAATTATGCTTTATTTTGTACATTAATTTCTTTACACTCTTATTTACTGAATAATTATGTCAGACCTGTGCTCATCTACTGAATACCGTCAACTGTCAGACAAGATGAGACTACAGCTAGACTGTGTGTGCACTATGAAAATGTTTAAAAAACAACAATTTACCGAACATAAATTTATTTTGGTAGTTTCCACAGTATCCATTATTTACTTTCGATTATTATCAAAGTTCTTGGGAAAAACTGTTCGCGGTATCACAGGGAGTATGATTTAACAAACAAGACTTTTCTTCGTTCGATCATGAATCAACAGAATAATGTAACAAAGAATACAAAGTAGTAATCGACCAGCCAAAATCACAAATAGTTTACATAGTTTCTTAGCCCTTTAATATCATTATGTCACGTTTATGTGCCGCTGGTTCCCGCGTATCATTTATTTATCTATTCTTCATAACTATCTATTTATGATGAAAAATAATAATTTATGGCGACATATGTGCCAAGTCGTTTATGATGTAAAATCACAGATGAATTTAATATAATACCATTTCTGGAGAAATGTCACTTCAATTGCATGGATGTTCTCGTTCGCGACACAAATTTCTTCACTTCCTTCAGGGTCGTGACGTAGATGTTTCTTAGTTTTACAAAAATTATTTGTCAGTTGTCGTTTCGTTTTCACTCGATACGAATTTTAAAACAAGAACCAAATCAATAAGTGTTGTGAATTTACGGAAACCTAAATATAAGTACTCTCCCGAACCATCACAACGCTACACATCGCAGACCAATGACACTTTCATAAGTACAAAAGGAAGCACAGTGATAAGACTTGGCGAAAAAAAATGGGTGTACTCATCCACATGTGAGTTCCTTTCTCATTTGGTAGGTCGACCAGAGGCTTTCTTTCGTGGGATTAGGATATGTTATTAATTTCCCGTCCGGAGAACTGACAGTGGCAGGCACAGCAAAGCTGACGAGGAAGTCCCTTGAGTCAAGTAGGGGACTGCTTGCTAGTTTTATATAATACTGTGATTTCGCTTGCCCCAATGCTTGATGTTTATTGTAGGATTTCCCAAAAATTGGAAAATAATCTCTGCATTTCCCTATGATGAAATGCTAATTTTGAAGGAGAAAATTATTATAGGAAACATCCTCGAACTCAGAAAAATTTAAAAAACAATATCCTATTGTGTTGAAAATATTAACAAAAATTTCGACATAACTAATCCCATCCCCTGTGAAGCAGGTAAAGGGCACCGCAAAGAAAGACGTTAATACTCCTTACAACACGTTAATACCGTACGAGGCTGTGGCGAACAGTGTGTTGAGCAGTCGTCAATGAGGTTGCGCTGTATCGGTTACACAAGCATTGCAGAGTAAGCCTGCATAGAACAGGCCCAGTAGAGTCGTTTCAACCAGTGCATGTAAATATAATACGCAGGTATCAAAAATCAAATTTGTATTACGTTTGCCTACAACATGTATATTTAGTATGCGAATACACTGGCAGCTCTTTTACAAATTAAGCCTCTTATCAATGTCAATTTTATCCTTTGAGAGTTCAGGTCCAATGGGAGGGGCTATAGCGCCCTTAGACCCCTCCCCCCATAGATCCGCCACTACCTACACAACACATCCTCGAATTATATACTCCAAAAAGGTAGATGGGCCAAACTTAATAACCGAATGTGAAAAGGTTGTTGTGAATATGTTGCTTGGTCTAATGCCTTGCAAGTAATATTCCATAGAATCAACTATGCTCGCGTAAGTGTCTTTCGGGTTTTATTTCAAGCATTTTTTGAGTAGTAGATGTGAGGAAGGACGAACGTATGTAAATTTAATTATGTATGTACTATCGGACGTACAATATCTCCTCAAATATATTCAATCAAACCATGAAATAGCACTTATACTCCAGGATGGTGAGGGCCAACACCACTTCTACCACAGCCAATTTTAAATGTCACAGTAAAAGAGCAATAAATAATATAATTTTGTGAAATCTTACATCAAAGTATGATTTTCTTTACAAATTTGTAACATATTCGTCACAGCCTTACGATTTAAAGACGTTTTTATTTCGATAAATGCAAAAAACAAATAATCAATTAAATTTGATGAAGATTGATTTTTTCCTTTATAATTTTTTTTCTTAAATTGAAGTATTTTAACACTTCTATTTACTCTTTTTCGATAATTAAGTTTTTTTGGAACATTAACTTTGTATCGATAATTAAGGTAAATTTTTGTAAATAGACGTATGCTGTCCTGGACCTTTTTCTAGAACGCTTTGAGGCAAACAATATTGACATTCGTTGTTGTCACCTATCTCTAACGGTTCAGGCAGCGTAAGCGAATATATCTCCCTTTTCCCCCGACGTCATCGACATTCCTTATCAATAACCATTTCTATCTTTCTTATCACGCATTTTAAAAATAAGAATTAGCCTGTGTTCCTTCTGGTAACTATTTCATTGCCAAATTTCATCACGATCGGCTAAGTGGTTCAGTTGTGACCGGGTAGCAAACAAGACACATTCGCGTTACTCATGTATATATTTGTATGGATTCGAAACGAAACTGCTGAGAGAAGGTTTGTACAACCCTCACTGGCGATGGCAAACCAATTCGGGGCTCGGAAAGTGGAGCGTTGGTCCTTGACCCTCAACTTTTCTACTCAGCCATTTCCTAGCTTATAAAACCTGGGGTCATCCTAGTCCTGGTTTTTCTCCGATTTTCCTCCGGGTAGTGGCGGATTTTTCCAAAGACGGGAATGTCATTTAATAATTTTGTTATTATTAATCTGGAATTTTGACTGCACATTATATCTTCGATTCATTTTATAACAGTGCGTATTTGATAAAAAATATATTATTAAATATTAAATTATTATTAAGTATTAAATCCGTCACTGCCCGTGGGCCCTTGATCGGAATTGATGGGATGGTCCCTTGCTTGTTTCCGGAGAGTAACTTAGTTTATTACCCTCCACGTGGGATAACTGCTTTTTCAGACAAAGTTTATTTATGTTTATTTAGGGGTCAAACAGAACCATCTTCAAAAACATTCTCGAGTACTAACATTGTTTGAAGTTAGATCTATTTTTCGAGACTTTAGCAGAGCATATATGCTCAGCAGGTTTGGATATTACTGTGGATTACCTACTGGACATAACCGTGATCCATACACATCATCCTGCTTATGTTTGATTCATTTACCATCCTATTTTTCGCTGACTTTTTTTACGAAGTAAATGTAATTGTTTTACGCAACAGAGATAACATTACGCAAACTTAAAAAGCGGACTACGCCATCATATGAACATAGGAGTCGATCAAAAATAAACTTGTTTTAAATTTTCCAAGTAGATTCTCTTTTGATTCCCGATTGCCTGGACAATGAGCTATTCACGCATCCGCTAGAATTAATGAGGCAAATAAAATAATTTAAACTTGTTTCATGAAATTCGTAGTTAGACAATTAGTATATTTAGTCATTTATTTTTCACATGTATTAAAATAATATCTAATTCTGCGGTTCTGGGATGTGTATATGAAAGAAGACTTTTATTGTCTAAAATGTTTTAAAGTTCACACTGGATGGAAAAAAGAAGACGAAAACGTGGTTTTGAATTCCCTTTAATTGTAAGAGTTGTTTCTTAAAATATAATGCAATGAATAAAATCTTGCTATCAAAACATAAAATATGATTTACAGAATAAGCGAATTCGGAAGTCTAGGAAAAACCAAGACGAGGAAAAAAAGGAAATGCCAACGTCACCCGGGGTTCCCAGGCGGTCACCCATCCAAGTACTAACCGGGCCCGATGCTGCTTAACTTCGGTGATCGGACGAGAACCGGTGCTTTCAACATGGTATGGACGTTGGCGACAGACGACGGGAAAAGTTTTGTATTTTACTTCAGATACGGTCGTTTCTAATTCAGCTCTCTCGAAATTTGTTATTAAGGAATCGTGAGACTTCTGTCAAGTCTACAGAACACGCACAGAGAAAAGAAGCGACAAACAAGGCGGGCAGTCACAGTAGAAAATCCGCGCTAACCACTCGCACGCATCTTTCCCCACCACAGTAGCCACCTATGTAGCCCAGAGCCGTAAAGCCCCACACAAAATAAAAATAAATAAATAAAAAAAACCGGAGAAAAATTGAATCCTCTTTGAAAACTTTTCCTACTGATAGAAAAGGTGTAAGATTGAGAAGTGGACTGAACACCCACTTTATCCTTGACTTTACTGTGTGGTTATATTGGCATAGTACCAGGAACTGCCCTATGAGATTTGCCTGATGTCATATGAGTAGAACTGGTTAGACATGACCTTTAAAAAAAGCACCAATGTTGAACACATTATATAATTTATATTATGGATAATTAGAAATATCTGAGGGGTACTAGATTAAAAAAATATATATTGAAGCAATTTTAATGAAAGTAATATTTGCGCGTTACCACACAAGTGACTTATCGCAGGCCGTTCTTTCATGCCATAAGCAGTTCTCAGAGGAACAATTACAACCTAGATGGGTCTTCAGCTCACTTCTGATTCTTCCTCCATGACTGCCACTCTTTAAACATGCAGAACATGGAAATTTTGTTAATAGAGTTTCTTCCATCAAAGGACCACAAGCAAATCCATGCGGAGACTAAACATACACAAAACAGGAAGCCATCCTACCGGACATTACAAAAATAAATTTTTCATGAGACTGCAGGTGAATTGTTTAGAGCATGTCACAACAGGAACAAATTGATCCAACACATGAATTTAGGCATTCAAGTACTCGCCTCTTAGGACTACACATTCAGACATAGTCAAGGGGCAAAATTAATTCCCTAACAGTTATTTAAAATGTTATCAAGTTATTTAAAATGGTTATCCCCATATAGTAAATAAAGATCTCATCCTGTCCAGGAAAACAGAACCACCACACTACAAGGATAAGCAAATCATTACAGCCAGAACAATACAATCACAAGTAAACCATAAAATTACTTGATAAATTTATAAGAAAAACTTTCATAACTGATGTTCTCATACTACCGATATAAAAAAATAAACAAACAAAAATTCAAAAATTTCAGGCGATAGAAATACAAAAAAATTTGGAAACAGAATGAAGTCTTCATAATTCCCCAAATAATTTCAGCAACAGGTGTCATCAAAATACTAAAAGGGAATCTTGCGAGATTGCAAGAAACCAGCAATGTATGGCCTGAAAACCATTATCTTTCAAACATGCCACCTAACAAGGAAATTTCTTTGTTTAGACTCAGTTGTACTTCCTGCTGGGCATATAAGCTTCCTGTTCGAACAGAGAAAGTATAATTGTACAACAAATAGTGATAAAAATAATTAGTAACATCTAGAATACCAACCTTGCAATTGAATAAGAGAATTGAAAATGACTTGATTAATAACGAAACAGTATATACTATAGTCAAATTCAATTGATCAGTATTGATTACTAAAAAAAAGGAAACCACACCCTGCCCAGTTAAGTTAAATGAATATTAAGAGAAACCAACAAACACAAGAGGAAAAAAGATTTTTTAAATCTGCTTACAGAATAATTTAATGTATTATTAGATTAAGCACTCCCTTAGTTCTTTTTGCACATTGACAGGAAATATAAAATATTTAGTATATGAATATTTAGAACAAGTTAAGTAATTGAATTATCAACTATTATTTACAGTTGGGATGGTTGAATTATTGGTAAACACAATTTGGTAAGTAAATAAATGTATATTTTTCATTTTTCAGTACCACACATGGGTTTTCAAATCCTCACATAATCTACAATTCTCCATTTCTTCTTTCTATCACATGTTAGTATACATGAAGTCACCACTCACCACACTTGTTAACAACTTCTTTGATAATGAAATAAAACTGTTCCTTTCTGAGAGATAATGTTCTAATATTCATTTCATGAATCCTACTTCTCACAGCAACTTCAAATGTGTATTGTCAAAATCTATTCAAAGTGACACATTAAGGAAAATTTATTAACTTCACTCCCTCACAGAAACTGAAAATTATTAAATATATCAATTTCACTACAATAAAAAAAATTCTACAAAATAAGTCACAATGAGTTTCTCAACACTCTTCACACAGTTTCCAGCATCTTGTAGCTTTTAACAAATTGATGAACTTGGAAAATATGATGAATCATTCACACAAACAAATAGAACAACCGTGTTAAAACATTAACAGTATTAAAACATTTGTGTTCTTATTCACACACATACTAACTAACAATTTTATCAAAACCTCCTCAACAATACTGAGCTAAGTGCATGGAATAGTAATGATTAAATAATAATCCCAGGATCACTTACCTCAAAATAATTGAGAAAAATATTTCAGAAACATTCAATAAAAAAATAGGAAACAAATGAAAAGTAACTTTTACTCTTGACACAACAAAATAATACTATGCTCAAGATGATCTCACATCAATTTTCATTCTCATTTCATAACATTACAATAAGAGAACATTAAGAGAATTGGATATAACAAAACAAGGCACATGGTAAGTGTAAGAATCCATATCCATAATGAAACAACAATGCAGTGACAAAATAAAGCTACAAGCTGAACAACAGAACAAAGAATACCCTAATAAAACCTAACATAAGGCATGAATAATTCTCATAAAAGCAGCAAGGATAATAAAGACAAGCAATAAATGAAACATGATACAAAAGTTTTAACAGCATGGATGCATCATTATTCAAGTATTCTTTCTTCTCACTACCTTGTCTCTTCTCCCCAAGGAAAAGGTAAAATTTCTTTTCAAATTTCAATCTAGATTAAAATTTCTTCTAACTTTATGCATGTTTCTTTCTTTAGAAATATAGGAAGTAGAAAATATTGTTGTACTACATCCATACCACAAAAATTCAAAAATTATTTATCCAGAAAATAATTACAGTGAGTTTTGAAAAGAATTTGAAATTTGTTTCATGCTTTGGAACTCAAAGTACAGCTATTTACATTGGTTATAAGTTGTCTGATATAAAGAACAAAGATACAATCAGTTTAATATACTACAAGTTTCATTAAGTAAAGTAATTGGTTATGTGGATAGAATTAAAATTTTTCAAGAAAATCATTTGAATTTGTAACATCATTATTATCATAAAATATTTTAAAATGTTGTACACACTACAAATTTCAATAATTATTATACCTCATAGTTCAGTAACTAAAAACTATTTGACCCTATAATAATGTATTCCAACATCCATAAAACAAACCACAAAAAATCATATCTTAATGCAATGAAATTTGTAAAATGTTCCAAAAAAAGAGCTATTAAATTTTTGTAATGTAGAAGGACATGGGATGAAGAAGTGTTCCTAGGGAATCTCACATTTGCAAGCAGTTATAGCACTTGTTTTTTCAAAAGGGTTGTAAAGTGGTTCTTGAAGTTCTCGAGAACTTCATCATCTACAGCCGAGTGGATTCACCCTCTTCTTCCTCCTGAAGCACTGCCTCATCTGGATGTGCCTTCAGATACTCCTGCAGAAGAGAAAAAAACAAACAAATTATTCTCTTTCTTAACACACTTTTAGTTGAGGCAAAAATTCTAGAGGAATTAGTCCAGATCATAAATTATGATAAAATAAGTCCCTGCAGGAAATAAATAATGCTGAATGGTTTACAGCCTAGAGCTCCAGCTTTGTCCTCAGTATGGATTGATTAAATTAACCTTCTCTTTGCTCAATTTCATACTAGAATCATAATTCAAAATAAAACCCAAGTATGTTACACTGAATCAAAATGAGAGAGATAATTATGTAATCTGTCGAGTGATCTATACATCACAGCAAGCTGTCTATACATCACAGCTGTCACTTAAGAAATTTATGTATGTTTGAATAACAAAGTAGTTGTAACACTTACAGAAACCTGTAGAGTAAAATACATCTTATGAATCAGTTAAATATGTCTATTATATGTTTAAGAGAAGAGGAATAAGACAACAGGTCAAGCAAATCATTTCAGAAGGGTGGGAAGTTGGGGGCGGCAAAAAATGATAAGCGGAGGGTGTCTTTACCCCACAAGTTGACCCTTGTTTCTTATCCTTATTACTAATATTTCAAACACTAAGTATCATTTGTGGAAAGAAAATCAGTAAGCACTGAAGATGGTAACAGTTTTTGAAGCATTGTAATTATGGAAATAGTTCTGACATTTTTGTCTGTGTTCTATAATAATTTTGCTAAATAAACATTATGTAAATTTTTCTACAAACATAATCAAGCATGGGCTCTAATGACCTCGATGTTGACGAGCCCTAAAGCCCCCAAAAAACAAAACATAATCAAGCAATAATTTTTAAGAAAGAAGGGTATAGTAGATTCTATTCCAAAATCTTAAAATGAAAGGGAATATTTATGTGAGAAACATCAAATTTTCATCCCAAAGTTCTAGTCAGAAATTTCAAAATTGAAAAACAAGCAAAATATCGGAATAACTTTGTATGGAGGAGAGTTTTTATTAGGTGTGTTCTGGAGATCCAGGAGGTGTTGTTTCATATGGGTGCCAAGTGAAATTAGCATTCATATTTTTGCAGGGAAGGAAAATAACAGACTTTAATTTCCAAATCTTCAAGTAATGATTCTCAACCGCCTAACTGAAAATAAACATTCCTTCAAGGTGAACGTGTTTTCACTTACCAGTTGAGCTGTACGAGACAGCGTGGCCGCCAAGGGCCCAGTTTCTTGCACCAGATGCGAGAAGACACCGCGCTGACGTTGCAGCAACCTCCACGGGTGATCGAACTCCGAAACGGTGCCGGCATCCATTACCAATACTCTGTCACTGTCCATGATTGTGTGCAGGCGGTGAGCGATTGTCAGCACCGTGCATTCAGAGAACTTTCGTCGGATGGTCGATTGGATCAACGCGTCCGTTCTGTGAACACACACAATTTGCATTGATATCTGCATTGAAAGGAAGGAATTGAGTGGAGTCTTCAATCGCTAACCTACTTTATGGAACAGGGTCTGACAGACCATGTGGGACCCTAATTTTTGTTGGCAGTCAACCAGCGGTGAGGAGGAGGAGAATGTGGATGAAGAGGAGGATGTGGATGAAGAGGAGGATGTGGATGAAGAGGAGGATGTGGATGAAGAGGAGCATGTGGATGAAGAGGAGCATGAGGATGAGGATGAGGATGAGGATGAGGATGAGGATGATTATGTGGATAATTATGATTATTAGGAGGAGGAGGATGATTGTGATGATATTCTTATCATTTTGAAAACAAATCAGTTATTATTATTGTCGATCAATTGCATATAGCGATTTTAAAGACAAATTATAAGCAGAGATATAAACAAATTATAATATTATACCAATATTGACATAAGAAATAATTTATTATCAATATCCAATAATCAAATATCCAGGTTGGATAAGAAACACCTGTATCATATGTTGTAATCCATGCTTTGGTGAAATTTTCATACCTTAAATGGAAAATAGCATTTCCTAACATGGAAAAATATCTTCCATTTCACCTCAAAAAAAAAAAAAAAAAAAAAAATTGGGTAATAAANTCCATTAGATGCCTTCTCAGCCCAACTTAACAAACTAACTACAACAATGTCAATAAAATTCATTGCGACTCAAAATTAAATATTAGGACAACGAATCCTTAACAAGCTAAAAAATTTCACAACAACAAGATTTTAAAAAATACAAGGTATGTAAATTTGTTAAAATGTGATGTACGCTTAAGAAAATTATAAAATCCTGCTATAAAATGTAAATGGAACATTTTCTGAAGAGGGATATAGTGTACTGAAGAATAATATCTTAATGTTGAAGCAACTTCGATTAATAACTCTGAAATAACTTATCAGATATAGATCAAATTAACGAATCTGTGGGGTTTCCCTGAGACGAAAAAATTGAAAGCTTGTTCATCTAGTGTTTTTTCACATGCATTGGTTCACAAAATTTATCAGAAAAAACTTGTAGGAATAATAGTAACGCAAACCAACTCGCACACACTAAAAAACTGCAAAAAAAGGAAAAGAACTCACTGAGGGTCCACGTTGGCAGTAGCCTCGTCCAACACGAGGATTCTGTTGTTTCGAAGGATGGCTCGCGCCAAGCATACCAGCTGGCGCTGTCCCACACTGAAGTTGGCGCCGCCCTCCGCCACGCGCATCTCCAACGAATCCACGGAACCCTTCAGCTCCACCTGCACAAGCATCCACAGGTATGAGTTAATGTTCCACTATGTTTGAGGAAGGGCTCTTGACATGCATCCTGGGGTTGTTGGGAACAATGCTTTAATTGTCTCAGATACTGAGACGTGGAGTCTCAAGAGGATCTTCCTAATACCCAACAATATTCAGTTAAAGTATACGAATAGATTTTGGAAATGACATAAGTACCGACATGACTCTAGACTGACGTATTGGAGATAATTAAGAAACTTTTTGTTCCTAAGTAACATGAAGCGAGATGATGGTTAATAAAATGTACGCGTCCAAGACGAGTAGTTGTCCTCACCTCCTCCAGAGCGCTCCACAGTGAATCATCGGGGAAATCCCCGAAAGGATCCAGATTCTCTCTGAGCGTGGCGCTGAAGAGCACAGGTTCTTGAGGGATGATGGAGATCCGGCGGCGCAGATCGTGCAGGCCGATGCGGGCTGTGTCCACTCCATCGATGAGCACACGGCCGTCACGGCCCCACGCCAGCCTGAACAACGCCGCCAGCAGCGACGACTTGCCTGCGCCCGTGCGACCCACCACGCCAACCTACGGACAGCAAAATCCTTATCAAGTCTTATAGTTACTCTACATTCAAGAAAACAAGAATGGACGGTTTTATTCCGTTTAACATTCCAATAAAGTAACGACATAGATTTAAGAGGTGTAAACAAACTGCTAATCTCGTATCTTTATTTATTTCATGTTTTATTTTACGATGTGGTGAGGTTCAGGTCTTCTGGCTCTTCCACCTATCCACACGATTTGGGCGAAGGAATGGGGAAGAAGATATTACTGGGGAACTGAGGAACTGACTGAAATGTTGGGTTACTGAGGAACCGACATTCGTCTAGAATAACTGACAGAAACCCCAGCTTACCCAGTTCAGTCGAGAGGGGAATTGAACCCTCATCTTCCGCCAACAATGTGTAGGGAGTGAGGAGCAACTATATTATGTACTAATTCGAAATTTTTGTTTATTCCGAAAAAAGACTATAAGAAAACGTACCTTGTGGCGAGGTTCGATGACAAAGTCGAGGTCTCTCAAAACGGGCGGCTCGCCTTCGCAATACGTGAGTGCCACCCGTTCGAACTCGATGCGACCCCGTTCGGGCCACGCCTCGGAGGGCTTCTCATCTGTAAACACAAAGAACGAATTCAATAACACAGATACTCTAGATCATCACAGAATGAATCATAAATGCAGCAGATGAAATCTGGTGAATGGAAGAAATTTCTCGTTAATATGTTCCAATTGGAATCGCTTCTGTACTTCGGAAAACGACACTTAGCTATGCTGACAAATTACTGCAAGCTTACTCCTCAGGATGTTTGCATACCGTGCACCTAACGTTTCACCTCAAAAATTGAAACGTGGTATGAATAAAACTTTGCTGTACCCCCTACCCTCCAAGGTTCTACCCTGGATCTACTACTGCCAAGGAAATAAAACGTTAAGAAAGACACTCCGTTTCGAGCTAGAGTACCCGCAGGGAGAGTAACACCGATGTTAATGCTGGCCAGTTGACACTTCTCAATCAGCTAACTTGGAACTCAAGCTATAAAAAATCAGAGAAGGTGGGATGCACATGAAGATGGAACAGCATCAATTAAATTTCATGTACAAAATGGTGCAATATGGCCGCTTCTCTCTTTATATGAATACTATTAAGAGAGCAATAATGGAATGTGTATATAAATATATCTGGATTTTTTCTGGAGAACTTTTCTAATTATTTGTGAAATTCACGTAATTGAGATATTATGAGATGAAGAAGCGATCAACATGATCTCATTACCGAATCGTACCATTATAGTACTTTTAAAATATTATAAAACATGTGTATTAAAGATTTCAAGTTTTTACATCGCTGTCAAGGTCTCCAGGAAGAAAATTCATGGAGACAAATTAATGAAACACAAGAATGGAAAAATTACCAGCGAATGATATGGGTGATATTGGCAATGCAGTCCTCCATGTAATTGATAAAAAACAGGTATGTAATTTATAAAAAACAGGTATTTAAATAATAAAAAACAGGTATGTAATTTATAAAAAACAGGTACGTAATTTATAAAAAACAGGTACGTAATTTATAAAAAACAGGTACGTAATTTATAAAAAAATGTCCATTTAAATTAATCTATACATCATTGCCACCCAAGTAATCAGTAGGTCATCCTCATATTGAATTCCAATCCATATTATATGTGAGCACTCCCAGCGGAAGATGCAAGAAAATAGAGTTTGTCCTATGCAAAGAGTACTTTGATGGTTGCGATAAAAATGACTCAATTTGTGTGCACTTACCTGGTTCTGACTCGAGAGATGGTTCTTGCTCCACATTGATATACTCGAGCACTCGTTCCACTGATGTCATCTGCGACACAACTTCCGTCGTTTGCAGAATGCCATGTTGCAACATCACACACAGGATGAGAGACTGTGAGATGGCCAAACCCACATTGGCACCTCCTAATGTTTCTGTAGGTAACAAAGATACTTATTTTATTTACCAATATAAAAAAAATTATTATAAAGTCCAGAGTTTCATTCATAGTCAAATTATTTTATAATTATATAGTTTATTACGAAAAAATAAATTAGGAGAAAATATTTTAACTCACCATAAACGAACCCTTGGTTTAGAATGCACAGGTAAAAAATGAAAAGTCTTTCATTATTGGAATGGCTTTTTGAGTAAAAATTCTCTGTGACCTATCCCTCAAATTATGACTACTTAAAATTTTGTCAGAGACAAACATTATACCACATAATATGTTGGTTAAAAATAAATTGTGGTTAAAAAGCAAACTTTGCAACAAATATTTCAACATTTCAGGTTTGATTCTCCTATTTATCTCCAAGAGATTAACTTATATATTAAACATAATCTTCTGTGGTGAGCTTAAGATCCTTAAATAGTGCCTACATCACCCTAAATTAGCACTCCCTGGCCTGCTCAAGATTTCTACCTTTTAGCCACTATCTGCATGTCTAACATGGCTATGTCATTTTGAAATAATTTTAAGGGTGTATAAATGTTATTTTTCCAATCTAACACAAGAACAAAAAATAAGACTAAATGCTATTAATACAAGTGGACCTTATTTGAGTCATTTCATGCAAACTCATGTGATAATCCCATCCAAATTATGTTCAGAAGCTACAGGAGTTTTCATCTAGTGTAAGGATTTCTTGAAGCAACGTAACCATCCTTGCCCGAATGTGAACTTACCTCCACCAAGTACCAGGAACGAGAAGGTGACAAGTGTAACAAAGATGGCACTAAGTATGTCCAACCAGAAGCCGAAGGCAGTAGCTGTCGCAATGTAATGGAACCACGCAGAAGTATGCAAGTCCTATAAACATATATTGTGACGGTGAAGTACGACATAAAATAAATGAAAGTAACATTCTTATAATCACCTGACAATTATTTTGAAATGTGAGAAATAATTTATGGATGGTATTTAGCAAAAACTACAACGATGTGGTTAAATTAGGTAATATCTCCACATACTTAATTTTGACCACGAAAATAATTAACACTTCCACGAGATTTTATATAGGATTATACTCCATGATCATAAAACAGAAATGAAATACAATGGACTATTTTGAGTTGCAATAAATTAAATTCATCATCCACATCAAACCTATCTGCAACCGCAACCGCTGATGACAGAGAGTTGTATAAAAATAATATAATAAATAAATATCAAGAAATATTAACTAGAATTAATATCTACAAAATATCTTCAAAAGGAAAAATACTACTTACAGGAAAGAAGTTTTAATTAAGTTATTTAAAGTAAATACTATATATCAAAGTACAGAAAAAATGAACACAAAATCATACTAATATAAACTAACCTGATGTGTGTCGAACTCTTTTCGTACCACTTCCTGTTGTCCAGAGGCTCTTATGGTCACCAGTCCAGATAATGAGTCTGACAAATGGGTGAAGACAGGACTGCGAGCTGTAATATTCATATGTACTTATACAACTGACTTATAACAATGAAAGTGAAATTTGAAGGCACCAAATCAATGTTTGTGAGCAGAAGAGGAGGTGAAGCCTTCCCCTCAGAAACTAAAACAAGTTTGTGAAGAAACTTACTGACTCCTTCCAGACGTTTGATGTTTCTCGCAGTGCCAAGAAACACAATAGAGATGAGGTAGAAAAGTGTGCCTATCACCAGCATTGGCAGAAGCAGCCAATAATTCACCACGAGCACCATTGTCAAGATCCCAGAACCAACCATCAGAATCTGCATAAACGTACACGAGAAATTATTAAAGACTGAATATTGGATAAGGGATTAATATATTTTCATGTAACAACCCAAATGTAGAAGTTATCACTACATCACAAAAATGAGATAAAATGCAAATTAACTACAACAATTAAAGTAAGATTGAAATGTAAGTAACTTTGAAACTATTCGAAAAATAATGAGGTAAAGAATAGAACATCAATGGTAATTATTAACCTTACTTTAATGCAAGTTTTTCTAGATTATTATCTATTATTATTCCATTAAAGACGGAAGTATGTCGACATTAGGGACAAATTCTTTGATATTTCTATGGTCCCCTTTGAAACAACGATTAATATCCCCGGAGGTGATTTAGGCTTCATACTTCCAGGCACGATTATTCGTTCATGTGCCTATTCCCCATGAATGGGGGTCCACAAGCGAAGAACACCCTGTGTCTAGGAAGTCTCAACGAAGAGGAAGAAAGAAGAGTACCTGTAGTGCTTCCAACAGTGCTCTTGGCAACAACTCATCAATGGCGCCTACGTCCTTCGAAAAACGATTGAGAATCCTCCCCGAAGGATTGGTGTCGAAGAAGCGCATGGCGCCGCGCAAGATGGAGGCGAACATCCTATCGTGCAGGCGCATCGATGCGTTCATGCACATTTTGTAGAAGAGCATGGAGCGCGTGATGGTGAGCAACAGACAGCAGAGAACCACGCCGCCGTAGATGTACATAGAGGAGGTTGTAGAGAACAGAGGAGCAGAAGGGAGGCTAGCGACTGCTGCTGCGGCCGCGGCGGCGGACGCCGCGTGGCCCGTGCGTCCGGGAGCGGCAGCCACTGTGGCATTGCGTCCTAAGGCGAGGTTCTGTGCTGCCAGCTCTCGCAGCAGGCGGCGTTGGTTCTCTTCACGAGTCCTGAGCATGCGATCAAAGCATAAAGTTAACATCATTTCTAATGACATTTACCACCTTCTGGTCGGAGGCCAACGAGAAAGACGGGACTGGTAGCGAAGAGTCACTTGACCCTATTAATACTAGCCAAATGTTGGGGAGAGAGTTTACTTGGGGAAAGTGTCAAAGGAGCATGATTATGTCGCTTAGTTCGTGCTACATCGTAAAGCAACAAGGGCTGTTTTTCTCGTTAGCTATGTTTTGGTTTCGTTTCAACATTTTGACTGGAAAGTTTTTACAGTCGCATGTGCATTCTGTCATGGACATTCTGAAGGCCAACTTACAAGTATCTCTAGAAGAGAGTACTGGCTAAGGTCAAAATCTTCCCCAAGAGGCGAATTCAGTTAACTGTGCTTCTGTTAGAAATATTCAGTTGACTGTACGTTTCTGTTACTATTTACACCNGTTACTATTTACGCACCTTCAATGAGATGAAATAAAGATCCATTGCGTATTAAGTAACACTGCAAGAAGATTGAATCAAAGATAGTTAGAAAAATTAAAAAAAGTACAGTGTTAGAGAGTTTAAGAAAACCACCAGCTTTAATACCTATCTCTGGGAGAATATTTTACGTGGCATATGTGGTGTGTGATATACATCAGAAGCTTCACTCTCCTGTGTGAATTAATTTCCCCGGTTAAAAACATTTTTTAGAATTTAAATCAATATTCAGATTATTAGGTGATACGTATCTGCTTCCTTCCCTTATTCCTTTTATATTTTGAAATCTTAAAAGTTATCAATTTATAACCTAGTTTACCAAGTAAACTCACCAATAGGTGACCCAATAGTCGGAGCCCGACGTTGCGACTTGAGCCACGAGGAAGGCAGCTGCGACGAGCAACAGGAAGGGTGCTGAGCCTCCTGCGCGGATGTACTCCCAATAAGCGCGCCAGGAGATGCCGCCACGGATGCGCTGCTCCTTGTTGTCGACGGGGCCTCTTTGTAGAGCAGCGGATTCCTCTTCGTCTCCCGCCGCGCGCGCACTCTTGAAACATTTGGAATATTATATGTAATATCCTGGTTAGGGTTATTTCGAAAACGCGCGAAAGCACCTATATCTGAGGTTCTACACACGGGTCAATTCGCACCTATCATATTCGATCTCGCGTGACAGGTGCGTTACGGGAAAATGCTTATTAACGTCTAGTTGTTTACCATTCATGTCAGATTAAATCCGAGAACTATGGAACAAATTATTTTACTGGAGGGAACAATACTCCAAAACTGGGAATTTATAGTACAAAATGTTTTTACTTCAATGAAATTTGATTCCGGTTGCATTGCAAGTATTGAAAACTAAAACCTTCCACTGACAAATTAATTTTTTATTTCAATTATTCCAACATTATATTTTGAAAATATTTATACTCTATTTACGCTTACCATCGTTATTATTTTAACTTTATTAAAAGTAAAATTATTCCCCCGTATGTTTCTCTCTTTCTAATATTTTTACGAATAGAAAAACTTGAAATGGTCAGACGAGTCTACACACCTCATAGTCCGTGTCCCGCAAAATGTTATTTTTTTAAAAATAATCACTATGCAAACACTTCTATCGAGGTCAAAAATGGCGGACGACATTACCTTCCTCTTCAGAGCTCTATTATATCTAGTCTATCTGAGAAAACTTTTTATTTCTTTGAAGGCAATTTCTACAAAATTATCCGACTTTGACATAGGAGACTTCTCAATTTATTTTACCCGAATAGTACGAAAAAAGTATGATTCGTTTTGAGAAATATATACCACATTCAACAGAAACAAACAAATTTTCTTATCATCATTATCTGTTATTTGCTGTATTTAAGCTTCAGGTACAGGGCGATATTGCACACATCAACTAAGTTTGACAAACGATTATGATAAATGAATATTGAAATGACATTTTTCATATTTATATGATGTTAGATGAAATGGTTCGATATGGGAATGTTGGCAATTTCGTGATATTTTTGTTACCCTATTCATTAACATTCGTAGTCTTCTCCTGAACAGAGAACTAAAAATGACCATTTCCTTGGGACATCCCCGAATAAGTAGTAAGAACCCCGAATTTCACTAGTCATAGCTCAAGGGCAAAATCTACATAAAAAGTACAGAGTTAACTTGAATCAAGAGTTCAAAATATAATAATGAATTGACGAGTACCAAGTTTATCCAAACATTATTCACGTTTTACTTTACTCTCAGTCAATAAATAAAAACAAAACACCTTACAACGACAAATTATCTTTCATCAATTCCGCACATTCATCGCCTCGTACGCTCATGAATACACCAACAGTAAGCTTCAATCACTTCACTTTCGCTTGACACCGCGAGAGAGAAAAAATATGTTTGTATTCTCAGCGAGACGAAATCATTTAAGCGATTCTTGGCGCGGGGATGTCCCGGCAGAGTCTCTCAAAATCACACAAATCACAAGAGGATTCTCCGAAGTTAGGTCTTCTGCCAAGTCAACACTCTCGAAATTGTGCTGCCCGACAGTTCTCGCACACGAATGTTATTTTTACTTGACGAGTATGATCACATAATCTTAATATAGCTCCCCTTGTTTACTTGTTTGTTTCCTTGTTGACGGTCAAATGAATCGGCATTTTAAAACTCGTTTAACCGACATATTTCAAACAGTATTCAAGTTGTTCAATAGTGGGACAGAAAAGAGTAGTTAAAGTGTTTCCTCGTAAATGAGCCACGTCTTTTAGCATTAAGGATAATAATGTATTTTCAGCAAACAATGGAAAAAATCTATTTTTAATGTGTAAGATTTTTTTAAATTTCACATTGTTAATATTGTAGTGTTTTTTTTCTGGTAGGCCAATAATTCCGCTCAATAACACACAGAGCGAAATAAATCAGTAGATCTTACTTAGTTAAGACGAGGTTATAATTTTAAACGTTTTAATCAATAATTCTAGATTCTTACAAGAGCATCAGGCAAAATGCTCAATAAATATAGGTAAAATATTATGGTGAAAAATATCTGAAAAAAAGGGAACACTTCATTGAAGTGCACAGCTAGAGAGAATATCAGGTCCATGATCATAAGAAACTGCTAAGAAATCGCGGTGAAATTTTCTCGGGTGAAAGTTTTGAAGCAAAAGTTTACATCTTTGTGAAATTTGTTGCAGGTATCAATTTTTAAACCCAGAGAAACTGCGCCTAGATCAACTTCAAAATCTTGACAAAGTGAATACTATTCCAATGTAGTGAATACTATTCCAATGTAGTGAATACTATTCCAATGTAGTTTCTCCCGTGTAACATATAGAAAACAATTAGACAATGTTGTTAAAACTGTCGGTCAGGTGAAATGGCGACGAACCGGGAATCGAATTCGGAGCTCCTGCTATGATCGCAGGGGTGTCAACCACTACACAACCGTACATTAAGTTATCACATATCTTCTCCACGTGTAGGGTACGCGGAAGAAATATGTACAATGTTGTTAAAGTGGTAAGTGGGTTCCCAAGTTCACCCCGATTTCAGAGGTCTCGTGTTCGCCAACTCATATTCTCCTTTGGGTGAACTGGTTGAAAAGTATCTAAGGTAATCGCCCCGATGAGAACTATGTTGGGAGTTTATCTAGATAGTACACATAAAATTTTGAACTTACATTTTTTTATTCAGGCAGTTTATGAAATTGTCTTCCAATGTATTAATTCACCTGTCTGGTAAGTATTTGTTGCCTACATTTCTGAATAAATTATTATTATTTCTGACAATGTATGTTTACGCAAGAGCGTTCCTTTACTTTTATATTGAAGCTGGTAACAACTTTGTTGCCGGAAATGTTGTAAAACACCAAGTACTGAGATCTATGTCGTTTTTTGTTCCTTCGTGTTAATTTATTTCTATTCTCTAGAGCTGCCACTCTTTAATTTCATTCCTTAATGCACATTTCCTAATTATTTTGTCACCTGTAATTGCCGATGGAAATCATTTCTCCGAAGCACTGAATGTTTTATTCAACTATGTCGGTTGGAAGTCATGGAATGCTGTTTTATACATTCGCAAAAATATTTCATAACTATCTTTATCATGAAAAATTACTACTTTGGTTTCTGTTCTAAAGCAGATTCCAATGCAGTAGTGAGTCACCGGTGGAACATGAGAAGCGTGTCCGATGACGTCAATTAGAAATGAGGGTGATTCATGAGACTGTGTTTAATGTATGATGGCGTCAGTTTCTTTGACGGTAAACGAGAAAAAAACTACTTAAGGTACAAAAGAACAAAAAAATCGGGCAAAATTTCCCAAATGTGTGGGTTGTCGAGAAATAGGTTTCACTGAAGAAGTGTTGCGTTTAAATGAAATATGTTAACTGAACTACAGTAGTCTTCCGTCAAATAGAGTGGAATGTATGGAGCTGCTGAGCTAAAACTACCCTTTCGGAAACATATCATCCCGGAAAGCATCAAGAAGACTCACCAAGTTGGAGCGCGTAGATTCGCGTCTTTCGCGTCGCGTTGACGATCTGCGTCGCGTTGACGCCCGCACTGACGCCCTCAGCGCGCGTTCGAAGGGTGTCGCCGCAGGATCTGACGCAGCCTCCACCGCCAGCTCAGCGGCCAATTCCTTCTCATCGCAGTCGGAGCCCAGGAGCGCAGCGAAGTCTAGGCCCGAAGCCGCGAGCGCGCGGAAGTTGCCTTGGGTCGCAACGCGGCCCTGCAAACGCAACACAGAAACGAAACGTTACAACAAGAGCGGCAGAGGGGAGTGGTTGGAGACCAAGAGGCGAGTAAATATCGGGCACAACACGTATAAAGAACATGTGCCGCGAGTGACAGAAATCCCAAGAGTTTTCAATCAAACAGACTGAAGGAATGTATGTAGAAAAGATGAGATCGATAAAAGAGAACACAAGAATATATATTGCGAATGCCTCCATGGGACAGGGATGGAAGTGGGAGCAGTAGATAGATTAGCGACAGAGGTGTAGACATAAGAGAGGGTGACAATCATATATTCACAGTCAAGGTAGTCAAGACATGTGTGCATTGAAGTAAATGCATGTATGACTAAAAGGAAAAAAAATACAAGAACGGATCTCTCCGAGGTAATTACCCTCTCTTGAACAAATTCGAACCAAAATTGAGTGAAATAAGAAACCTGAGAATTTAAATAAAAACTAATGATGAAAGCGCAATTTCATGGAAAACTGAAATTTTATAGATTTATAATCGTCCGTATACTAACAAAGGTGACATAAAATAACAAATTAAACCCCATAAACGGTAACTATGTAATAAATTCAATATATTACTTTGTGATATAGTAAAATGAAGCTTACTTCACTGAAAATACTTTGTGATATAGTAAAGGGGGTGAGGTTAAAGTGATAATGTACACAACCATGCTCAAACCTATATTAAAGTGCTACATCATTTATCACCATACCAGAAAACATTGATGTAACTGTAAAAATTGTAATTGTGCTGGAGAACATTGTAATGAATTTCAATTATAAAACATTCTAATAAAAAGGAATAATTGACCGAAAATTATGAACACACGTAAAATATTTAATGCCATTTTGATCCCTGGCATCAATTGTTTTATAAACAGTTTTGACAAACCTTTGCAGAAGAAGCAATAGCCCTATGCTACAGCTTCTTCTGAGACGGCGAAGTAGTGTGTACTTCAGAATGAATTTAGAATACATCAAAAGCAACGGAGTCACCCACCAATATATACTCACATCTTTCAACATGACTATGTGTTCAGCGTTTTGGAGGTACTGCAGTTGATGTGTGACGAGAATACGCGTCTTGCCCGCCAAGTAGCCACATATGCAGTCGTCGAACAGCTGTTTGCCCACGTGTGTGTCAACAGCGGACAGTGGGTCGTCGAGTAGGTACACATCCGCACTCTGATATACAGCTCTGCGGAAACACAATACACATCATCAAATTGTTCGCTAGTATTGAATGGGTCCGTATATGTACAAGCTTATTCGAATTATGGGTATCCACTTTGATGTAATAATTAAATATCAATAATTCTTATTTTAGGAGTCCAATATACCTAAATCAATGAATAGTAGAGAAAACGAATAATTATTTATTACCGGGCTGTCGTGGACATTTTGTAGATCGGAAAGGGTTTCGTAACAAAATATCTTTATTCACTGCGAAATATTCCGATAAGCTCACTACTGAACGGTGTTTTTTTTTCTTTTTCAAATTACAGATCACGTTCATACAGCAAAATCTGTAGAGAAATGAATATGTACACTCTACACCACATTGTTTTGTAAATTATGTCCTCCAATATCTTCGAACACAACATCAAAGAAGGTGAAAAACTTATTTTACAAAATTCTTTTATGTACATTCAAATTGACTTCACAATGTTCAACTGAATATCTTTTAACACAAGTACGGTTGAGATAAAACAATCTAACTTCTAACATTTAGCCTGAAGTTTTGTTTAATAGAAACATGGACTTCAAAAAAACGTCTTACTCTAGAGAAGGCAGCTTACATTGTCCGTGCGAGGATACTCGATCTGTTAGGTCCATTGTATATTATCTCTATATCCCCATCTCTTTGAATGTTTATTAAATTTTTTCGGTGAAACAACAATTACAAATTCAAATTCTGACGACGCAATGCGAGTTGATATATCAGTGCAGTTTCTGAGATGATTGGAAAGTTGCGTTAATGCGTTAATGTTAGAGTTATTACAAATCTTTGAGGAATAATACATTGATTTCTATTCTTCAAAAGACAATAAAGACAAGAACATTACCCATAGAATAATAACTCACTATTTGTATAACAGACGGACGAAAAAAATCCTTCCGCCAACCCCCTCCACCGGTTGTAAATAAACTCGACAAAACCTTAACTCACCTGGCCAAGTTGATACGGGCGCGTTGTCCACCTGAAAGGGAAATTCCTTTCTCTCCGACGAGCGTTCTATCTCCGTAGGGAAGCAATTCGAAGTCCCGACGTAAGGCACAGACACGGATCACCTGAGAACAAGATAACTCAGCACGGATGGTCTAACTTGACTTAAATATTCCAAACAAATAGTTACACTGATCTATTTGTAGTGTTCTAAAGATTCTATTGACATGATAAAATATATTACGTTACAAAAGTTTACATTGAAAAAATTGCTATGAAATATTTTTGTTCCTTTTCATGCACGAATGTTATTTCCCCGAACATAATTGGTTGTGACAAAACTACTTTATTTTCTATATGTTTTCCGTTCTTTATTACAATATTGCAGTTCCATTGAACACCAGTAGCTACCGCCGCTTCCGTCCTTGAGTCTCCAGAGGCAATAGAAGGAAAAGCAAACACTCAGCATTCGTACCTCTTTGTATCTCTCAGGGCAGTAAGGTCGGCCAAAGAGGATGTTCTGGCGCACGGAGCCCACGAAGATCCAAGGTTCCTGAGAAGCATAAGCCACGCGACCACCAGTCGCTGCAGCGCCGCCTCGTAGTGGGAGTTCTCCCAACAGACCATGTAATAACGAGCTCTGTAAGGAACCACGTAGTGCAAGAAGGTGGATCAGTATTCCTCACAAGATTCCGCATAAGCGTTTGTGAATTATTTGTGTTCAAAACGAGATTCTGTTAGTAAATCCAAAAATCATGTGCCATAAAAGTGCATAAGAATTAAAAAGTGTAAAATTTATATTGTATTGAACGCAACTTATTCAAACATCATAAATTCTTTAAAATAATTTCTGAATTTGAAACTAGAAAAAGGCATTTTCGAGCAGATCAGCATTTCCAGGAAGAAAAATTCCAATTATTCTTAAAATATGTCGAAAATTACAGCATTTCCATTCGAAATTACAATTTCCATTCGAGCTCTAAGGTATTTTTTCCTTTTTGTTCTTTTTGCAGGGATTGAAGTTGAATAACGCAATTAAATGCTTAAAATGTTTTAAAGATTTTAAAAAGTAGTGTTGATGACTGAGAATATAACTCAGAGAAATATACTGATTCAAAATACTATTACTTGCCAGAGATTCTTAGCATAAAAATATATTGAAAATAATATTACCTTTCCGGAGCCGACGGGTCCGATGATGGCGCACAGCCGTCCGGGCTGCACAGCCACCGACACGTCGCTCAAGGTGTCATTGGTGGCTCCACCCCAACGCGCGCGTACGCCCGCCAACGCCACGCTGCCCGCAGGCACTGCGGCGCTCGCTGACGACGCGGGTGGAGACAACGACGTGGTCGGAGGTTTCTCTTTGTCGCTCAAAACGAGCGGAGGAACGTGAGTGCGATTGGGAGTGGGCGCTGGAAGAGCAGATGGAGTCGTCTCATCCAGCAGTAGGAACGTCTGCAAAGGGCACGCATCTCAATCAAGTCTGCTCTTAGGCAGGATACAGTTGAGTTCCGGCTTTATGGTATGCGTCGTGTCAATCTTTCAACGACCCATCTACCCTATTGATGTTATCCTCTTTAGTTTTATGTGGCTATGGTGGGAGTTGAGTCACAGCTATAACCTAAGATGACCACAATAGGATCGAAAGTTTCATAGAAAACGTATCGCGTTTTCCATTTACTGCGCTGGGAACGCACTAAAACCGGACAAATACGAAATTTTTTTAAATTGGGGCTTTAGGGCTCGCTAAAATTACGTTATAGCTCCACGCGAGTTACCCACTCTACCGGGGGAATGTAGAAAATAAGTCGAACATCTTTACCGCACGATTCTGACATGGCAACATTGGTGGCTATAATCCAGAGCAAATTATATGCATGCGGTTTTGCTAAGCATTGTCTTGCGCTAGATTTCGAGCATTGTGGTAAGCGTGAACAGTAATATTTATAACAAATTCATCTAATCCATCATGGATGCGTTATCTACAGGTTAACCTAATCGCAACGTAGGTCAGAGCAGTCCCTCTACTGAGAACAGACTGAACAAGTCAGGGGGAGCGCAAAGAGCGCGCTTTGATAGACAAATAGAACAACTATATGACCCTGCGCTGGTTCAACTTCTCTTTCAAATGGGACACCGGTTTTGCACACTCAGAGCCGCAAATGAGAAACGCCAGTAAACAAGAATTTTCAAGACTCGCATAGTTGACCATGCAAGTCCATTGGAGTATGTCTCTAAGGTTCTAGGTTCCAATTTCGGGTGGATACAGGGGGGACTCCAACACATGTCACACCATTGGAAGGCAAGGGTTACATTACTATTCCGAAGGACGATTAGCTCATACAAGTGCGTCAGAGGTTTCCCACACCTCACTCAAGACAGTTCAAAGCAGTCTACGGCATTGAACTAAATAACAATATTTTATTGACTAGTTGCAGAGGATTGAATTTGGGGTGGGTTTTGTGACTAGTTGACCACACTACAAAGAGGTTTGGAAACTGCTGCACGTTCCAGAAAAGAATAGTTACTTACTTAGCGTTCCTAGAAGTTGTTCATGATAAAAGAATTATATGACCACTAATAATTTAAACTACGAATTCTTTTTCTGTTGATGACAGATTTTTAAGTTTTTATTTAAGTTCCGGAGGGCATAATCAATTGTTTTATCCTATTAAGATAACAGGATTTAAAATATTAAAACTCAATTCTACCAGAACAGTAACACTTCACTAAAAATATAACACCACTTGTCAATTCTCTCGTTCCAGAATAAAGACTTCGTACGCGGTAAACCTTACTATTCCATATTACGAAAGCTTTATTTTCTTTCTCCGCGTAAAGAATTCCGGATATAGAAACTATGTTAGATCTAGTTTGAACCTGACAACACGTTCTTAGAGTTGGTTGTGTTCACACTATTCACTTCAATTTTGAGATATGTATAAACTAGCCAATACCACCAGTTAATAGGAAATTAAAAACAAATATTTATTTTCATCATCTTTTTACAAGCCATAAGTCAGTATTGATTCATTAAGTGGTTTATTCTGAACAGAGATATTTTATATTCATACAATCAATATTTCATTTTAAGAATCTTGTTAAAAATTTCTTTATGCGAGGTCAAAACAGGTTCTTCCTGTTCTTTGGCACTGAAGGATTTACATGCAAAGAATTGTGATAATCAAATAAATCAAAACATTTTAGGTCAATGTCTTCAGGAAAACATTACCATAAATGAGACTAGTTGATTTCCTTCAACGCTTATATCAACTCGCGATCTCTCAGAGAACTATATTTCTCTTTTTTATATAACCTCCAGAACGCATGTAATGATCGATTCTGAATGCATTAAGGTAGCTAACAGTAAAAACAGTTATCTAATATTTAATCATTGATGAACAATTTATTATTTACAGTGGAGCCTATACTCAGTAAAAGTACACAGTAATTACAATCAGAATCACATTAGATTTCATCACACATGGAAGGTATGAAAAATTTCAATTAGATGTTTAAAAAATAAATTTACTGAAGAAAATATAATTTTATCGGCTTATAAATTCTTCTTGTCAACTAATGTGCCAGTAAATTTGAAATTCGGTTAGCCAAAAACCACCAAAAACATAACCACTGAGAAACCCAATGATGTATTCTTATAAGCGTTTTACGTGCCCTCAATAAGTGGAGTTTTTTTTTGTGGGGCTTTAGGGCTCGTCAACATCGAGGTCATTAGAGCCCTTAAAACTTATACAGGTAGGGAAAATGCAGTTACGCACTAGGGAGAGCCAACATGACTCTCCCCGCGTGTGGGACTCGCCGAATGACTCAGCCATGGGTTGACTTTCAAGCAAATATATAGTACACGTTTGATAAATGGTTAAAATGATGACTAAGTAACGTACGAAATATTAAAGTAAACAAAGAAATAAAGTTATAATTTCAATTCTTCATTTTATGTGAAAAAAAGAAAAACTATACGTGAAACAGTTCTCTCGTTCAACCCCGCAGTCTGAGTGAACGAGACAGAAGATGAGACATCAGCCCAGGGTCACTTGGATGCTGAGCGTGCCCGGATAAAAGAGCAAGCATCTCTTTCAAGGACGAACAGACGCATCCTTCATCTGTCGAGGGCAAACGAGTCTGGAGTGCTCACTATGTGGAAGCTGAGAAATCGAATCCGTGTCAAGTACATTTGTTCTCCTCCATGAGAAGTTATACATCTTTAAAAAGCTCTTTATCATCTTCATCTAGAATTCTTCGTCTTAAGGGAATAAGACATTTCAAAATCAAAACATCGAACTCTATTTCTCCTCGCATATATCACTAGCCGAGAACCCCCTTCGTTGGTGCGTAATATTTGGAATTCTCGGGAAAATCTGCTTTATTCTTTATTAAATCGCCATTGAAATGTAGTTGAAATGTTATTCTGTGACGGTGTTGTTTCGTAGTATTTGTAGTTTTCATATTTTCTTCTCCCACAAAAAAGTTTTTTAAATTTAAACTCCAAATATATTCGTCATCGAAAGATATGGCCCATTTTCTTGAGTTACACCTGCGGTGTCCAACAATAGCCCGTCCCCATTTCTATACACTTTCGATGCATCGGGCCAACACGGGATGGGGTTAGGCAACATGTTGCCTGACGAACAAAACTAATGGGTCATGAGTATTTATTTGTAACGCGTTATTTTGTTTTTTATCAACAAATTTTTATTATTTCATGCTGGAAAAATTAAATAGTATATTTCGTTATGTTTAAAAAGTATTTTTCAAATATTTAATATTATAATAAAATGTTTTCATGTTATATGTATGATGGGGTGATACCGAACACAAATTTTTATTTTCTCAATCGGTTATGTCAAGTCAAATATTGATTCTGACAGCATAGACTTACGACGCTCAGTTGTGCACCCAACCTTTCATGAAAAATTTGATGTAAAATGTAATAGAACTAAACGTAAAACATGCGACCCGCGGGTCTCTAGTTGAACAGCGCTGCGATACACTCGAAGTCTATGTAACTGGATTTCCGGATAGTTTCAAAAATTTTCAGTTAGTACATTAAATTCCTAATGTCCGAAACCAAGTATAAGTTCAGATAAATATAGATTGTTATACATTTATTATAAATAAAATTTAGCCAATTGTTGACGAACCTGCATAGATATGCATAAAAAAGCTTAAAGTATACTTTTTTTGAAAAAAAATTGAAATATACATCGGAAGAGTAGAAATGCAACACGAAGATATTTGTAAATTTTCCTCAAAATAGTGTAAAATATACTCAAAAGATGTTTAAAAAATTGTAAAATCAAATGTAAAAATTACGTCTAAAACATCGACCAGAAACCATTCTAATGCGATTCGTATTACATTCTTTTTAGTTTTATTGAAATATTTCGTAATTTTATGAAGTATATAGTTTGTATGAGTCAATTGAATTCACGACAGATTTATTTTGCTTATGTTGATGCTACACATACTGGCTAAATGAAACCACATTCCTGACAGTATTGTAGTCATGTTTCATGATCTGTTTCGAGAGCACAGTACCGCTTAGCAGAAGTGCACATTGTTTTCAGTGTTGTGAGCGAGCTTTTTACAACCACTAGCTTTAGTCCTACACGGTCCGATACCTGAGGAACGTTACGGGTCTTTGTTCGTTGATATCTTCGTCTCAGCAATGGATCAGTAACAGATAAACTTAAAATTTTATTTCGGGGAAGGTGAGTGTACAGAAATCTATAAAATAAAGCGATACTATAATATAACGAATATATGAATGTATTTATACATGTGTGTGTGTTTGTTTGTATACACATACAAATATTGGGACAAATACAAAAACGACAATTTTCTTTTAATTACTCATTTTGATCCCTCATATTATATGCCCTAGGTACGCCCCTGATTATTGACGCAACACCAATACATGTAGCGAGAAAACAAAAATTTGAGTAAAAGAATCTTCGTTTTATGGTCTAAACAAAGATCCTTACCAAAATCCCACAGTCGGACGGGTCGGAGTTCATTTAAAATTAGGTTTGAATTGAAGGACTTCTGCAAAATTTAGAGGATTTGCGTGGAACCAGTTAAGAATTGCATTAGATTGATACTAGATAACTTCAACGACCTCTAGGACTAAGCCAGAATGTTTTCTCCCACGTAAGCTGTCCAACGTCATACTGAATTGCACTTAGTTTTATGCATAGCGCATTTATACTGACGAAAATTATACGTATTTTAATCGCTATGGTGACCTTGAACGTCATGCCAAAATTCTATGACCTCTTATCTCTCGACGAACTTACTTCTTACGGATAGTGTAGAAGTTAATAGTACGAGCGAACCAGGTTATACAAAGACATTGTTTTGTTTTATAGCCAATTGTGAAATTAAGAATACTTAGAAAGTCGCTTGATTCTTTTGACAACGTACGTACACTAAATTACGTAAAAGTATGGCGGCCATCAAACTGATTCATGAGACACGCTTCCGAAAAATTTTCATGCCCGCCGTGACGGGGAGGGGGGCAACGGGGACTGTAGTCCCGGGGTAGGTGCGGCAGGTCTTACCGTTTACGTTTTGCTCAACTATAAAATTTATCTAGTATACATGCATTCTTCCTTCTCAAACAATTTTTATGAAATTCAAATACACCTGCTTCAGAATGTCTAATTTCCGGATAAAATCGTCTTTCAGAGAAATTACTCCTGGAGAGAGAAGTGAACTCTTGAACCTGGGGATGCCACTTCGTCCTTCCTGCCTTCTAGTATGTACCTGACTCTCGGGTAACTATTTGCTTTACATTCCGCTTTACACAGTTATAGCTTGTACCATATAGCGATGAGAGGGAAGGCAAGGGGCGGAACGATATGTCCCTGGGGACCGTGAATTCTGTCCACGGCCCTGGTGACACGTAGATAAAAGTGATCTAAAATTACTACGGGAAAATTTCTACGTCATTAAGTACACTTCCAAGAAATTCGTAGAATAAAAATCGGTCTAATTTTGAGTATACTTTCTCAATTACGTATTCCACTATAAAAATATAAGAATTGTTTTTATTAAAATGGCCGAAGAAATGTGTTGTTGTTAATTCAACGGAAAAGAAAGATATTTGAGTGTTTATTTAAGCCTATTTCAATGATTTTTGACGCAAGTACATCCTTCAAACAGATGCTGAACGAAAGGGTTCATGGTCTGCTCTGTCCTGATTCATGAAGTGTAAGTATCCGTGGACGAGACCGAGGACCAGTGACCAGAACTAACAGTTGACACGCGAAACCTTCTCACGTGCGCGTGACCGACTGCTGCGCATGTGTCCGAGAAAAGTCCGCAAACAATTGAGTTAAATGGATCGATACAGTTGATACTTAAATTTATGTTGGTATAGAATGGTAATGTTGTCAAGATCAGAGTTATAATTTTTTCGTCTTCCTCCACTCACACAAATATTGTAGGTAAATATTCTTCACACCCCACTTTATTCACTACAAGTTATCGGAAACCTTCAAAGCAGACACCCTTTTAGTAAACTGTAATATTAGTTTTACCTCAATTTCCATTAATTACGATTTTAATGATAAAACTTGAGACAAATTTTTACCAAAATTTAATCAATTTGTAATATTCACGTCGTGAATTTTACTTTAAGCCAAGCATAACAATATATATACTTTAATTATCGCTGATGTTTTCAGATGACCCAACTAAAACCGACGGTCATTTTCATTATTAGTTGATACACAGAGAAAACAAGAATTAAACCAAAACACTAATCATATATATAAGCAATTATTAATTTAAGTATGTTTGAAGGTAATACAAAATTAAAGAATGGTGTAAAATAATAAATTATATTTTTTTGAAACGAACTAAATACAAATTATGGGCATGCACTGTACTAATCCGGTCCATGTATAGGATCACACGAGTAAAATTTAGTGTCATTCTCACTTCGCAAAAGTGGAAACGTCTTGCAGGGTGAGTTCTAGGAAAACTGAAATGACTTTGTGAACCAAGGTCTCGGGAACTCTTTCGTCCTGTTGCCGCAGGAAGGAGCAAACAACACCAGGCATCAAGGAAGCACTGTCACTCCCGTGCTAATGTCAATCCAATGCTTCCGAGAAGTGGTCACGGCCACTTCGAGTGGCAGAGCACGCGTTCGACGATGACTCCTAAAAACTACTTTGCTGCAATATTATATGTCAGTTCTTTTCCTCGTTGACAAGATGATTGGCTTATTATAATGTCCACGAACAGTCGTACTAGAGAGAGATGAATCTCTACAAAAAGTACATTCATATTGATTAGATGAACAGGTCATCTCGGGAGTGAACAAAGTAATCCATTGGTTTTCACTCACTTCAGAATAAAAATTGTATTTGCGCTACGTCTTTTATGGAAAATTTGTTTCTACATAACACCACAAGCTGGCTTACTCCTTTTTCCCAAAAAATTATTTAAAAAATTGGTTCATATTCTTCTACATGAGGTATGGTTTCGGGGGTATGAGCTCTTAGACTTGAAGTAATTTATGCCACCTTTGTTATTAAAAAATGAGTAATAAGTGAAAACATAAGATATATTCTTATAAACAAGTATTTTTTCATAAAAAGATGCATTGGTTTTATCATTGCAGTAATCGTGGCAAGATACAGAATTCTTAATCATAACATTACTTTTGAGTGGTATGTCAAAGTGGAGACAAAAATCCACCTTTAGTCACCTATATAATTTCGAAACTTAAAATGAAACACTTGTGTTCAGAACGTGAAATATAGTTAATTATGGCAAAAAGTATATTATGAAGAATATTGGATTTGTAAGGTTATTTGAATATTTCCTCGATTGATTGTAGCATTGCAGGTTTAGCAGAATGATAAATATCACGAACTGAAACACGTTCCAATGACAAGACGTGCATTAGAAATTACAGATATAATATACCCAATATCAAATTATTCACAAACATTTCACGGGATAAGTATAAGTAGAATCAGAAAATTTTATTGATACCAAAAACTTACAAAGGCGACCAAATTTCTAGGATATTACCAATGTCCTCAAATCACATTTTCCAGAGAAACGTATCAAATGAAACTCTTTTAAAAGATGATTTTGAATGGATGTTCGTTTCAATATAATTTTTATGAAATAAAAGAAAATTTATACAGAGTCCGTTTCATTAACGAATTGTAATATTTCGTCTTCTAAAACAAAATTTGTGACTCCAGCACATACCGTTCATGTTCTTTCTATGAGACGAATGAAATAATCACCCATTTAAAATTAAATAAAACTTCACAAAACAAACAAGTGTCTATGCAAAAATCACCTCTTTTAGACGAAAGTATATGGGAGACAAGTACCGCAAATTCTGGTATCGCTAACGTCAGATCTATGCTTCCGGTAAATTTTGAAACTGACATTTCAAGTGCAAATGAGGCCTGATTCAAACGCTACTGCACGACATGTGCTCATAAGAAGCAAATACCTCCTGCCTTCAAAGACGCCCTCGCGAATGGAAGTGTCAGGGTTCTGCAACTCAGCAAGATGAGACGTGTAACATGTCAACGAGCATGATGTGATTCTCTTATTGACACCTGTCCAGCCACTGGTCACAGGGATTTCCGAGAGACGTGTTTGCGGAATACTAATTTGCACAGTTACCCACATGTTTGTCACACACAAAATACGTTTGTTAAGTGATACTTCAATGCTTTACTTCAACCCCACTGAGGCGTTTACGTAAGTAAGACCCACTCCTTTACTTTGGAAATGCGTTTTAAAACATTTTTACGGAAAAGAGGTAATTTTCTTTTGTGTAGAATGGTCCTTCGTCAACGTTAAAATATTGGTCTCAATTTCAATGCATCATGAAATTTATACATTTTAAACTTTTGAGTTCGCAAATTGTTGCAGCTTGAAATTGGCAATAGGAGCCTACTTGTAATACTATTATCAGCTCCCCATGTTATAAACAAAGCTTTACTCTACTTTACTTTAGACCTTTCTCAAATTAGTAAGTAAAATCAATGGAATTTTGCGTTTGCTTCATTATCTCCTTGTCATTATCCATGTAAAGTGACAACCACAAAAACTTATAAAAAATGACAGAATTCCTTTAATGGATAACAGTTATATTGAAAGATATCATTGCAGATAAAATAATAATAATAACAATAATAGTCGTGGAAATAATTTTGAACTTTAACAAATTTATGCGACGGAAATAATATAAGAATATCACGCACGTCACAAATTAAAAAATAATAATAATAATAACAATCCGCGAGTATATGCTAGCCATAATGAGCAATTATGAAAGATTGTGAGGAAAAAAAACCGCAACAAAACACGATGAAATTGGAACCTGGCAGCTGTTGTTTCCTGGTAACAAATCGTCAGTATTTGACAGAGGACTACGCCATACTATTTTTCGTAGACAGTAAATTTAATGCACGTGAAGTTTTAGTACTTAATTTTTCATATTCTTGTGTTTAAATGACTAATCTAATTCAATTTATTTTAATTTAATTCGAATCGCGTCAAAAAAATTTAAAATGATAGAAATGATTTTGAGATGACATATTCATAATTATGATTAGGTTCTCTGTACTGCTGCTTGCAAACATCATTTGCTTCTCAGCGATTGGTGTAACGGGCAGGAATTAAACGCACGTAACACTTTTCAGAATTGTCAATTTGACTTTGAAGGATGTTAAATTAAAATTTGTAGAAGTTACACAGAAATAAGATTAAATTTTGAAATTCCACTGAGAGGGGAGCCAAAACGAGAGTCCTTGGATTGGTCAAAAGTAAACAAATAGCCGCAAAACGCTCTGTTGGCGGCTTCCTCTGCAGATAACTCACCTGAAGGCGCTGCACCGTGACGTAGGTCTCCGCAGCGTTGGCTACGGCCAGAGAGTAGAAGGAGGCCATGGTCTGGTTAAGTACGTTGTAGAACTGCGCCATGGCGAAGACCTGCGAAGAAGCGGGGGTCACATCTTTGTTTTTGAACCACTTTTCCCAACACTCCTCTCCCTTACTTTCACTTCGTATTTTTTATACACTCAAAATTATCTTGCATAAGACATTTGAGTCGCAGAGAAATTATACTGTATGAACTCATGGAAGATATATTAATTTCTGTAAAATTTTGAACGATAATTTAAGTGACTCAAAAATACAAATTGATTGCATTCCCCTCTAAAGTTAAACATTAAGAAGACGATATTTATTAGATATATTTTAAGTTGTTTAAAATGAGTTACGGAAATAAATAATTTTAAAACGTCAGAATTTAAATTGTCCATATTTATATTCATTATATGTCAGTACAGAAGAGTGTCCTACGTCCCAAATTTAAATTGTTCCTTTAAGCATACGTAATATCTTTCGTGTAAGCGCTACGTTTCAGAAGAGCAAGTCGACAAGCTCATTACTGAAAACCAATACCTTATATTTAAAACAAAAAATTTGATTACACAATGTCCGCCTCTATACGTACATTTTCTAGAATATGAATATTAACTCCCGTATAATGAAAATTCAGAATCTTTGTTGAAAAATATTTTTTAAATTCCCTTCTTCAAAATGAAAACTTAAAAAAATCGTTCGGGTGAACATATTGAATAGTCATGCTGCCAATGTATTATTATTATTAAAGAATTTAGTAGTTATCATTCTGTATATCAACTCCCATGTTGGACACCTCAGTTCTTGAAAACAATCGTTCTATATCAGCAGTATCATGTTTCTCCCAACAGAAGCACCAGACTTGGGAACGTCTTTCCTTCCACGCACTCTGAGAAACCTTGATCACTCGCGCAATCTGTCATCGGGGAACGGAAGCTAAAGCGTGTAGCGGATTGCATACCTTGTAGGCTGAGATGGTGTTTCCAAGGAGAGTGTAAGCCATGAGCGTCACAAAAAGCGAGGAGCGCTCCACAAATACCAGAGACGACAGGTAATAACCACGCACGTACGACATGCGAGTCACTTGGTCGATCTCGTTTCTGCAAAGAATGCGTTTAAATGTAAATTATACTTCTCAAAGAGCTGCTCGGAGCATTTTTATCAAGAGAAACCTTAAAATTGACTTAAAAATTAATCTAACATACACGCAAAACTAAATTTTTACTTTGTTTATCAATTCATAGTTTTGCTAAGGAAATAACTACTACTGATTGCCATATAATTCCAAGAATAGCAATCCTTTATTTGCATATCCCGACGTCTATGATTTGTCTGTCTTATTTCCTCAGATCCTGACAACCTCCAAATCAAGAAAAGGAAAAAATATGAAACTACATGGGATATGTTGCTCCAATGTTAATATACTTTTCATACTTGTAGTATAAGGATATGAAATAGTTTAGTATGTGGTTGAAAAAACGAGATTGATTGATTTAAAGAAAATACGAGGTAACATATGAGAACGAATATTTACAAGTATATGTACCTGCATTCCCCAGATGTAGATTTCACCTATAAATGTACTGAAGATAATGTACCAAGGATTGAGCGTAATTCAGGAGAGTTCACGACCAAAAATAATGAATTTTATAGAAAGTTCAAACTACTTATTCTTTCAGAGCTCCCAACATTGGTTCTGAGATTACCTTAAATCATTATAATTGCACTAATAAAGAATATTGGTTGAGTCTAATAAGGGCGAACGTTTATTTCCGAAATTCGCAAGTTTCTCTGTGAAACATGTAGCGGAAATGGACATTGGAGCAGAATCCAAGTAAATTTTTCTAAATAAAATTTCGAGTCCTATTCTTCCTCTTTAAAAAACTAATATTAAGAAGCACTTGTTGTGACTAGTAAAAAACGAATTAGACAACTAGTCTTCGACTGACACTTCATGAATTTAGTTTAAAGAAAAACACTTGAAAATGAAAATATTTAAAATAAAAAATTGGAAATTGGTAAATATTTTCGAATTTTTTCGAGATAAATTGAGAGTATTAATTCATATACTAATGTTTTGCTAAAATATTGTTCTAATATTGTTTTTATTTTTTAAAATATATTTCCATATATTGAATAGATTATTGATGTTTTCACGGAAAATGTTTTAAACAGAAAATCTACAAATTCCAAAAACCGACCGAATTTTTTAAATTTAAATCCCGTTTCCAGAAGATAGTGCACTTCTGCAGAATCAGCAAGATGGACTTCTTAAATCCATCGGCAAACAAGTGGATCTCTCATTTCTTGTTAATTGAAGGAGGTTTTAAATAATACATTCGATATTATTCATGTATGTATAATGCTTTTGTTTATATGATTTTAAGCTAAATACTTGTGAATCTACTCACTTTCGCGCCAAGGAGACCATCTTGGCGAAGGGAATCTCCCAGGCGTACATCTTGATGACAGCGATGCCAGATACGATCTCGTTCATTAGTCTCATGCGCTCATCTGTACGCACTGCGATGCGCTTGCGCAGCGCTGACGTCACTCGTCCAAGCATACCTGAAATAGTACACGCATATTCATAATATACCTGAAATAGCACACACATAGTGGTTGTGAATGAAAAACTACACGGATATCGATCTAGACAGCTTAATGAAAGCTTATGCGAAAAAGAAATGGCTGATGAATGCAGAAAAATAAAAAACTTCCCCGTAAAATATGTCAAGATGTTAGTAATTTGTACCTGAACAGAAACAAGCATATGAATGCTTTGTTAATAATGTTGCCATTAATAAGTTAACAGCAGCAAATTAAAATAAAAGTTAGATATCTCTTTTCTAACAAGTCATGGTGAATTCTGCGTTGTGAAGATAATGTCAGTTTTCCTATAACCACTTGTGAGCACAATAGACTACCTGGTAATTCAAATATGATACCAAGGAAACCGTAGTCTGTCACTTCATATTCTTTCCTTGGAAAGGTTACCAGTTAATTCCTTTCCAGAAAAGGACAATGATTTCAGTACAATTAACACGAATAGTAACGAGAAGGATGTGGTCATTTCGTCTCACTTCATTTTTCCTTTAAACCATCAAACTTTTACAGTATTGATAATGATCATTTTATATTGATATTATTATTATTATTATTATTTATATTGATAATGATCAAATTTTTACAATTTCTTATGACTTATAAACACTATATTCAGAATAATCTATAGTTCGATAATAATTCGTACAAGTGAAATAATTTTTTTTATTTTAAATTACAAACTTGTTGATAAATAAATAAACCAACTTTATTGTCAAAAAAGCAGTTACAAACTGCTTAAGACCACGTGGAGGACAGTAAGCTAATTTACTCTCCGGAAGCAAGCAAGGGAAATCCGATCCGATCAAGAGTCTTAAGGCAGAGGCAGATTTAACATTTCAACATACTCCTAACGATAAAAAATAGTTTGACACGTAGCTAACTTAGTATATTCTCTTAGTATTATAACACGCTGCTAACTTTTTATCTTAACTAGGAATTTTTGCTGCAATTTTGTCAATCCGCGTCTGCCGTAGGGTCCTTGATCGGAATTGATGGGATGGTCCCTTGCTTGCTTCCGGAGAGTAAATTAGTTTATTGTCCTCCTCGTGGTCATATACAGTTTGTTACTGCTTTTCGGACAATAAATTTATGATTAAAAGATAAGAAAATAAGGTGAAATATGAATAGAATATATTTAACCCATTGTATAACAGAAAGGGCTTTTGTTTATTTTGGTTATTTTTTCATATTTGTGTATCTGTGTACCAAAAAGGAACCTTATTACAAACTCTTTTATTTTATTATATTTTATTAATGTCAGTAACATAATTTCATTAGAATAGTTTCTGGTTTTGACCCGCAAAGAATGTTCAATCCCACTGTGCTCCACCGAAGCACTCGTTATTTCTCTGTGAGAGTGCGCCATTGAGACTTCTGCAAGTGGGACGACAGCTGCCAATTTTCACAAAGAATATGTATGAGACCAAAGCGGATTCTGGCGCACCTTTGGCGAAAAGACTCCTTGTCAATGGTTGCACAAACATCGTCCAGAGAGAGTTCATTAGCTCTTCGCAAAAAAATATTGGAACAAGAGAAAGAGTTCGAAATTCCACACGTCTGTTTGGAATCCACCTCTTTTATCACTACATCTTATTTCCAAAACGTAATTTTATTTCTTCCACCATACCTAACCAAACGAAAAATGAGGAACCTTCACAAAGATTTTCTGGACAATGGACCTTACATTTAACAATGTATTTTTCATTTTGTAATTTACTTTAAAGCACAAATTAATTTATAATAATTTATAGTACTTAAACTGTCCCCGAGATAGTACTACATGCCACGAAAATCATTGAGAAAGAGAAAATATATGTAAACAAACACTAATCCTACGAATCTTGAATTTTTTTAATAAGTCTTTGTCAGATTAACGCTAACGAAGAAGGTACAATTATTTGACTGATGTAAGCTGATTTTAAAAGCATATTACAGGAAATCGGAAATGATTGTAACAAAAAATTACCTAACAGTTTGGTACATTTAAACTCTCTTAAACTTTTCTTTCTTGAACAATGGGAATGAATAATCCGATTGGGTGCAGCTAATTATAATGTTGTTTGAACAGAAAGTGATCTATATATCTGTCCATTACTCCTTGGTTAAAAATATGAAGATGAAGTTCCCAAAATTTTGAGTCAAATTTACTGGAACTTTCTCAATGGACATAGTCGAGTTCAAAAATTCATCTTTGTTTGCGAAACAAGCTTTGAAACGTAACAATGTAATCTAAAATCTTTTAGCGAAGTCATTCGTTTCTAATACAATAAACGAAAACGTCCTTATTTCTAACAAGGGAAGATAAAACATTTCATACTTAAAATATACTATCTAATCGTACATATAGTATAGTTTAGTCTTTTCTTCCGCGTAGAATATCTTGCTCGTGCCAGTTAATATCCATCATAACATCTTAATATAAAGAAGTCATGCAACACGTAAATTACAACAACTTTTTGTGAAATGAACATATATAAGTAAATCAAAGCAAACACAAATTTAGAATTAGAAAAAGAAAGTATTCCACGAAGTAAAATGTAATAGGATACAAGTTAATGAATATACACGCTAAACTTATTTCCTGAGCAAAATGTGTATGAAGCTGTAAGAATAAGTTGATTGCTCCGAATCACATAATGAGATCTCCACGTTCACCAAAAAGGGCAGTCATCTTAATATTGTTCTATGAGATTATGTAAAGCCATAAGTTTAATAGGTATTCGTGATCAATACGTATTCAAGTGAAGGATATGCGGATATGCAGTGTTTTTACTTATGCTTCCTAAATGTGTAATAAAATTGAATATTGTATTCTCATACAACTAAGTAAGAATTTCCAAATGACATGGGAGAAAATACTTTATGATAATATTTCGATAGTTTTTTCGAAATGAAATTTCGTAATAAAAATAATTAAAATTTTTATTTGAATAAGTAATAACATCCTTTACATTTTATAAAGGACAGTAGTCTTAACATCTTTGAAAAGTTGTTACATTTGGAAACGAGCTTACATAGGTGCTTATATATCGCATATACAAAAATAAAATGGATTTTTTTTGAAAACCTTTTAACTTCCATTGTTGAGTTGTCAAATGATAGACCTGATGGATTTCTCCACCTCTACTTAAAAATAGAACGTTTCATAAAATGTATAGTAACTGTTGAAAACAGTTTTTACTGAAAATAATTATTGTTAATCAACATTTTAAGGTGCATGTCTAAAAATATTCTACATCAATTTCAATGAGACAGGAAAAATTTCATAAACTGTAACAAAAAATAAATAAAACAATGTAAGATCCTCATTAGTATTCCACAGCCAACTTCTACACGATGACTCCTAAGAAAAATTAAACGCCAGGCGAGATCTTGAGAGCCATTAGCAAAGCAAACACACGTAAAACAGTACATTCAAAGATACGGTTATTTCCTCATTTAGAACAGAAGTCATGAAATGCATCACAGAAATACTTCAACAGCTGACATAGCGGATATGACATGGGATTTAACTACGCATTAAATAACGATTTCTTGTGGCGTGTATCGAATCACACCGTGTATCGTGAATAATTCATGAACTGAACCAGAAAGCAGTTTTCTTCTCTTCATCAATCAGCCAGTTAAAGGAACTTCTGTAAATACGGAACAGTAATTTCATGTTCCCACATTTTTGTTACAATATTCATTGAAATTTATGGTGTGCATTAATTGAGCGTGAGTGTAACGATTAATAGAAGATTAATTTAATAATCATCATAGCATTTACAGTTATCACGAAACACATTTTCTAATTTCATAATTATATAACTTTCTAGTAAGTATCCTGAAATGTATTCCTGACACGAAGTATTACATTCAAATAAAAAAAATAGAACTACGTTTATTTAAAATATCAGAATATCTTGAAATATTTTTTTAAATTTTCAATAATTAATTATTTTGCATGAAAATAAATGAATACGAAAATAATATTGTCACAAATGTATTTAATGATAAGCGTTCAAAAATATTTCCTAAGACAAAGGAGTACTACGTGACAAACTTTATTCTGAATGACGTAACTTCTTCGGCATCATACAGCTTTCAGATAAACTTTCACTATCCCAGAATATTGTATTAAAATTTTCTCTAAAATTACTAATGGGATTCTTAAAATATTTCCACAATCTGAAAATTTCTTCAAACTACAATCTATCAATGCACAAAACCCTACATCGTTTAACACTCATTTTTCTTAACGAAGTGCCAATATTATTTCCTACTCAAATTCAGAATTAAAATTCATAAAATAGAAATAATCAAACATTAAAAATTGGAACTTATGAAATAGAAAAAATGGCTTAGAACGTCAATCAGAAGTACTTTCAATTTCCTGAGTACAGACAGCCTTCATCTCCGTGTGAATTGTGAGAAATCAAGTGATCAGCATTTAGCTTCTTCAATCCAGTACTATTGCCGTTCATTAAACACGTTGATTGGAATAGCCCGAGAAAAAAATTGGTAGAGAGTGATTTCGAAACATTGAACATTGAAAATGATTTTTATATTTTAGAAGTAGAAAATAGATTTTGGCCCCGGATCAAATTAGAAATTTTACATATCCATAGTATTCTAAAAAACAACATTTCCCTATTAAATGAACAAATCCGTGAATTTCATTCCCCTCTCATGAAACTAGCCTTCAAATTCCTTCCCTCTCACCCCCAACTCTCCAGGACTCTGCACCCCACTCCCAACAGTCAAAACCCTCGGAAATTCTTTCAGTCTTCTGCCGCCAGTTCCTGGAAAACTCCGACAGCCCTTTTCCCCCCGGCCACCACGCAACCCCCCATAACTTTCCATATAATGACCTCCGTTCGGCGTACTCTGCGCACTCGCCGAAAATATTCCTCAATACTCAGGTACGTAATTTTGTCGGTTTGCTCACTCTTATTTGTTTTCTTTTATTCATTTTTCATTGTTCTTTCCTTTCTTTATTTCAACAACAACCAAAATTACACTTCTTTCGATATTGTTTCACTCTATTATTGTATACTTTCATATTATGTTTCTATTTTTATTATTGTCATTTTTTAAATTGTCATTTTATGTACATTTATATTTTTCAGTGTATGTTACTGACGATGGCTGCTATGCAGTCGAAAAAGCTTTATACCAATAAAACAATGCGCAACATAGAAACGCCTTTCAATTTATCATTTTTTGTTAATCAATATACAACCAAACAAATCTGTTCGACCTTCATTAAATAAAAATTTTGGATACAAACATTTCGGATGTTATAAAAACTTTCAAAACATACTATTGTACTCCAAAATTTTAACCATATATATTATGAGATTGTCATCTATTACCCCCCCCCCCTCCCTTCCGAGCGATCACGAAGGTCTTACTACTCGCACTTAATAAGTAATACTTATTCTTGTTACCACGAAAATGGATTAATTAAGTCAATCGGATTGGAGAGCTACATAGAACTATTGAATTATATTGCTCCTTTTTTTACATATTTTTTAATACAGGGAAATACGCCATTAATCAGCCCATATGCTTCGCAGGACTATGCAATTTAGAAACAATGAATGCGGAAACGCATAGGTGCCTCCAAATGTACAATGCAAATTTGAACATACAATGTAACCTCAAACCGATAGATACCCCTGAAACTCTTGATTCTCCAGAAAATAATTTGCGAAGAATTTAAAGAGGTCATAGTTGTTTGATGATTACCATTCTTTTCTTATACATGAATGATTAGAAGCATATCCTTCGGGGAAATTGAAACCTGTGTAGATGAAGCGGTCCAATGCGAAAACTTGACCTCCATTAGCTGATCCTGAGACACGTCCTTGCCCCTTTGTAAAACCTGTCGTGAGACCTTCGAATGGTACATCTACCTATCACAGATGAGTGCATAATGTTTGCGTCATCAGTGAATGTGATCTCATGTTTAAGACAGCAAATGTAGCGAATTACGTATTGTTTTCGCAAAGAAAATTACATGGAATGCAAAAAATCCTTGAAGGTTCGTGGAAAGTTGTTTTTTTTTACGTTCAAGTAGTTTTCAATTTAAAAAATTAAAATTTTAATTATAAAAATCTTAACCTTTAATGTAATAGATACACAAGTTTATTGAAGTTCGAAATCTGCGAGTTCTTTAACCCCCACCCAATTTCGCGGGAATGCTTTGTTCTGCTGAGTAGGTCTGAGTAGGTTCTGACGCTTCAGGAGTGAGTCAATGAATCCCATGATCTCTCGAAGTGCTGCCATCTGCCACTTATTCGTAATTAAGAATATATAAAACCACAGGGGAAATGTCGACTCTTTAGAATGAAAGATTTCAGTTCATCTGCATTACATTAACATCCCCTCAATAGCTGATGGCTAGTTCGAGCCTTGGGTTCGATTCCCAGCGGGGTTAGAAAATATGACAAGTTTCTCGCTTTAATGTCTATAATGACGTTAAAAATAAATCATCTGCGGCTAACAACTGCAGTTGTATACTTTGATACGGCAGTCTGGATGGTATCTAAAGTCTGTTCCCTAAATAAGTTACACAAATGTCTGATACGAAAATCTATGTTGTACTGTCTCCGTAGTCTGTGGCCATAGTTGACCGTAGATACTATGCCTCATTTTTGTTAATTTGTTAAGCATAGCGAGAGAAAGAGAGATATTTATTTAATGTTACCTTTTACAAAGAGATGTAACAATAATACATAGTTCTTGGAAAACCTTAGTCAACAAGAATCTATCATAAGTGCGATTATTCTCTCCCATATTTCCCGATTGCAAGTCGTTCTTGGACCACCTCTTTTGCGAACGCTCTACACCATAATGATCTCATACATGTGACCTAGTGATCTTGTTTGGTAATTGTAAATTGCGAACTCAAATGATAGAGAGTTACATGGAAATCAGCGAGAACTCGAATGGAGAGAACACACAGAATGGAGAGAACGAGGACATGTACAAATTACACATGTCAAAGAAAGGTAGCCTTAAAAAAGTACAGGGTTTTGAGAGATAAAACTGCAAAGTACACTGCTAAATTATTTATTTACGATCACTATGAGATCACAAAATCTTATCATTATACTAATACATGTGTTGGAAACAGCAAATATCTCCGTGAATCGTATTCAAACACTAAAAGGATAGGTTTATTCTTCGGACAAAATTTGTAAATAAAGTTTTATACATACATAACTGAGTTCCCGCGACATTGATCGCGTCATGTTTTCAATATGGTGCATAAGTAATTCACATTGATATTGTTGAAAATGTTAGGCATATTCAATTTTTATAACAATTGTGAATGAAATTACGCATAATAAACAAATTAGATGGCTTGAGCATAGAACAGGATGACCAAAACTAAATGGCAATAAGTGCTCATAGAAAGGCAGAAAATTAAGAAAACCAATTTGTTCACCGCAAATCTATACAATATTAAATTAATGTAATTTTCAAAATCTTTTTTAATATTCTAGCAAATATTTGGTACCAAAGCTAATTTTAAAAAAAACCTTCGGCGTTTCTTCGAACCATACGTATGTCTTTTTTTTCGGGCGCTAAAGTTTTTGTTTACCCCTTTTGAAAATTCAAAATAATAAATAGAAAACGATTCCTCTTATATAGTAGTTTGATCAAAATCATCACCTAAATGAATACAAAACAAGTATTCACTATATACTGTTGACTTCATTAGACATATAGCTATCAAAAATCTTGACGAGATTAGTGAGACATTAATTAATTTAAAGAAGTTTCCAACACACAAGGAATGTGCGACACTAGTAGTGAAATGCCGGACACCTACCTTGAACAGGGATGGTGATGAAGAAGATGAATGCGAACCCTATGAGTGCCGCGGTGCCGACGTAGCGCCAAAGGCAATACGTGACAAGTGGTACTTGAATCACAGAGATCCAAAACCAGTGAAGGTAATTGGGAGCGAGATCGAATCGCGACACGTCATTACTCATGAGGTTTACTATTTGTCCTGTCGCCGTCTGGTCCATGGATGCACGCGACAGCTTCAGCACCTGCAACGGAATAACTACGGTAAATCTTCACTTTACCAGAGACAAACAAGAACTCACGAATTCCACCTTAAACAACGATATTTAGGTAAAAATAAAATGTATTAATAACTGACAATATTAAAATACGGTCTCGCAAGAATATTTTTAAGAAAGTGTTTGAATATTTCAGGGAAATGAATTGTGAAATCTTTTTTTCACATTTTCTCAAATTTAAATGAAATCACAGGAAATTTATACATACTGGACCATAAAATAAATTCAACCGAAATTGAAATCTAACCGATAACGTTGTGAATGTTTCAGATAATTTAATGTGATTTAAAAATTGTTTTGAAATATCTTTTCAGCTAAGTAAAACTAAGTAAAACATTGGTACAATATATGAATGTACAACCGTTTTGAATCAACAAAAAATTTACTTTCGTAACACTCTTTGGGTCTGATTTCACAAAGAATGATTCTCAGGCATTTTTAGCGTCTACTGTAAAGGAATGAAACTGTACCTGGACAAATTCGAGATGCACATTGTTTGCTAGTCGTTTGCTCATCTATTTAGAATTTAGTTGTTTCTAGATCCAAAAATTCATTTTGTTCAGACTCAGCGCGGTTTAGTGGGTTCAAATTCTAGTACCGCTGAGGTATAGGGATTTTAATTCATACCTCAATTCCCAGACTAACTGCAAGGTCTACATAGTCTGATGTAAAGTGAGTACGGAACCTAACTCAGAGGAAAAATTGTCTGGAGCATAATTCTGACCATTACTACTCCTTGTGTCAAGATCACAGTCGCGGGCGAAATTGTACCCTCAGAATTTTCATTTTTATTAGACTTACGAGTTAAAATGTGAAAACACTATTAATATTTGGGATTGGATGTGATATCCAAATTCGGAGGAAGATTAGGATTTTCCTCAAACAATTGGATTCGACAAGCATATAGTTCGGACGTCACGTCCAAAGGGTTGGATAAATCCTTCCATTCCTCTGACATAGGAGTTTTCATCCAAACCTGTTCTCTCAATGTGATATGCGTTGGACTCTTTTTGTATCTATGCTTGTATGACAAATGTTTGAAAAAAACTATGTTCATCATACTTCAAACGTGTTTCTTTTGGTTCCTAACACTAAGACTTGAAGACCCGAACTAGCATTATAAAGCTCGATTTAGCGCAAATATGTTTCGACCATTGCATTAGTGAATTAGATGCAACTTAAGAGAAGCAGTTTACCTTAGCAGATGTTAGAATCGAGGCTACTGTCTAATAAAAAAACTGGAATGCTTTAATCGTAAAAGAGGTATACGTAACTCTTGTTTATTGAAGTGAAGGACGGCAGTTACTAGTCCCCTACCCGATCTTTCCTGTTATATGACTGCACCTCACGATAATTATTAACTTCCAGATTACTACTTGCTCGGTTACAAAAGCGATGTGTCACATAATTACAAGATTCAATATAAGGAAATGCTTTCTCTGGATTTTATGTCATAACAAATTGTTTTTGTAAATGGGAAATGTAGCGTGCTATTGAAGCTTATCTACATGGAGCGATAGGAGTTGGGAGGTGGGTGGTAGGGTTATTGTTAGTAGGTGGACCGATTAGCTGGTTTTACCAACATCTTGGACCACGTGGAGGGGTTAGCAGAAGTAGTTAGTAGAAACATTTAAGAGTTATTGATACTAGGAGGAGCTAGATAGAGGAAGGAAGGTTTGCTTTTCAGTAGTCACGGCTATATGAACTGGAACATTAATGTGAAGAGCTACAAATATTCAGCCCCATCTGGAATCGAACCCGGGATGACTCAGTGATGAGCGACAATATTACCACCAGCGTCACGGGTTGAGTATAACAAATTGTGTCAACGTCCGAGAAACAAATATCATCACAAGAGGGCCACGAATGAATTCGTAAAAATGGAAGTGTAGTTACTATCGATGCCTTACTAGCGGCGAAAAATCTCTAGTTCAAAGGAAGATTAACTATTGTAAGGTCTAGGTGTGTTCAAGTTTTTAATACTTCCCGTTGTACAACCTATTCATCGTAAATAGTTATTTTTATGTTATTATAACATATAATTAAACAATTAATGAATTGACATGTATATACAAGACAGCAAATGTGTTATTCTTTGTAAATCCCTTCAGTAATTGACAATCTATTTTCTAAAATGTATGGAGATAAAAATACGACTATGAGGCCTATCATGTAGGTTCACGATAGTCATGTGGGTGAATTTGTCATGCATTGAATAACTTGTGGTCTCGATTATAAGTTGCGTTTTCAACAGTGAAAAGTTGGAATCACATTATATTCCATTGTCAGTTACTTTCCTTGGTTTTATTTAAACCAACGAGTTTCCGCAACGGGACCTAATGGTCACTAATCACTCTCCGGTCACTCTGACCCCATGACAAATTAGGAATTCATTTTAAAGCATGCTGAGAAGACAGGGGAGTCAGTTTGGATTATTCTAGATTATAACCCTACAATTATCAGCATATCATATTTCAATAGGAAACAGTTATTAATATTATCGTTCACATAGGACTTTTTAAACGAGTTCAAGCAAATCATACGGGATTTTAATACAAACTAGCTGAGCACCCGTGACTTAACTCGCTCGAAATTGGTTATTTTGCTCTAATAGGGCAAAACGCTATTGATTTCTAGAAAAAATCTTATTAATTTATATAGGTTGTCTAGTAGTGCTAGTGCAAATTAGTACCAATTCAATGCTGACTTAATAGAGATGATAATTTCAGTCGGTGACTTTAATAACTTTTACAAAATCTTCCAACTCTCATCATGCAAAATCTATGGGAAGAATTCAAATGGAACTTTTTACTGTCGTATTTCTTAGTGAGCGGAATAAGATTTGCTCTATCTTTCATTTGATATATCGTCATAGATTGAAATAAGGGACTGATTTTCAAGATGGAGCAGTTAGTTTTATTTCAAATAAAGAGATCCCTACGGGGGCTCAGGGCTAGCATGAGTCACTCCGGGTTTTATTTCCGGCGAGGTCAAAGAAAACATTTGTATCATTTCACATCAATATCCAAGTTCATTTAGCTGTTACTAAAAAGTCAACCCCCCTCCTTCTATACACCTACTAACATAATTACTAACGACTCCTAATAACACCTTCACGTGGGCCACGTTGTTGGTAAAACCAGCAAACAGACCTCCTATCTCCTAACACCCCATGATTCAATAGCAACATTCCCCATGTAAAATATTACAATCTCTATATATAAAAAAGTGTGTCCCGGGCGGAGTGTGTGTATGCCTTTTATACAAACCTACCGTTTGAATCCGTACATTTAAAATCTTCCCTTCAGGATTACTTGAATTCCTTGGAAAAATGGACATATATTTGGAAAATACTCCTAAACCCCTTCAAATCGTCTGCAAAATTGTTTTCCCCATCGTTTCCCAACATACCCTCTTCCATTATCTATAAATAACGCCAGTATACCCTGGTCACCTCCACAACCCTCGATCAGATACCTTGGTTTACACCTCGACACCCGGCTCATGTAGAAAGATCACATCGAAACAAAAATCGAAGGGGCCAACAAAAAACTCCTAACTTAGTCCTATCATCAACCGATGCTCGTCCATCGAATCCTCATTCGTCCTCCTCAAAACTATTCTTCGACCCATATTACTATACGTTGGTCCAGTATGGTACAACGCTGCTCCCACAGACATCCGTAAAACCGTTTTCCGAAACAGAATGCTCCGTTTAGCCACCAAAGCACCCTGGATTATTCGAAATTCCTCTGTTCATAAAGATTTGAGGATTCCTTTCATTCACGCAATATCACATGATTTCTTTTTTCTCTTCCAAAAATCCCAGGTGCTTCCCACTTCCACATCGGCAAAGTAGGTCCCTCACTCCCAGAATACGCAACAGTTACCCTCTTCATTTATATTTAATAGATCACTAAGATTTAAATCACCAAATTAGGAAATTCTTAGGCGGTGCTCAATAAGTTTCCCCACTCTTACATGTTTGTCTCATGTTTTAATAGTTGTTGTAGTATTTTATTGTGCATGTGTAACTATCCAACATCTGATAGAGTTGTATAGCTAAGCGATGTATATTTTCGTTACTTTTTTTTTTTTTGTAACTGATTGAGATATCAACTTATTTTAATATCTCAACATCGTTAATTTAGATACCTAGAAACGAGATTTTGGATTTTTACATATTTTACTCTATAGTGGGTTAGAATAGAATCGATTTCACGATTTCGTGGCTTTCATTAGGAAGTCTTTTATAAGGATTCATTGTCGCGTTTACTCAAGTTTTATTCATTGTCGCGTTGAGGTTCGATCAGTTTGGAAATATGTATTTTTGGTATACAATGAAACGAACATTCCTTCCCTAGCGTTTGTTTGGGAACAAAAATATCTTAACTATGCATTTCGTTTATTAATGTTTCGGTGTAAATTGTATTTTCTTTCTTCCTGGATTTTAAAATAATTCGAAATTACTTACATATAAGCTTACAATACTGTAATCCCGGAGTAGTTTTGTAGGTTTTCTTCTTGGTGTTTAGTTTTTGAAATTAACAAAACTGAAAATTTAATATCACAAAAATGATAAAAATATGGGAAATATTTAATTCAGAATATAATGTAAGCCACTGGTAACGCCAGGCAATATGAGGTTAAACATTTCAGACTTGACCAGAATGTCCAGTAATGATTAAGTTTTTTTCTTTTTCAAATCCCAAGCAACGCCGGATAGTTCTGCTAGTATTAAAGTATAAAAAGGTATAGGTAATAGGAAGACAACGCTACCTTTCTGTACAGCAACGAACAGCAAGCGACGCGTACGCGCATGCCAATGAGAGCAGTGCCCATGGTGTAATGGTGTTGGAAGCAGATGAGGAAGTACACCGTCGCCACCATGCCTCCCGCCGTCGCGAACGCCTCAGTCTCAGTCATGCCTCCGGCGTCCTCGCTGAAGAACTGGATGAGGCGCCCCAGCAACAACGGTTGCGCGATTCTATAACAACAGGAAATATCACATGATATTATTTGCACTCTTACTCCTTCATTTATAAGTACGATACTAGCTGATTCGTCCAGCTTGGGNTAACGGTTGCGCGATTCTATAACAGGAAATATCACATGATATTATTTGCACTCTTACTCCTTCATTTATAAGTACGATACTAGCTGATTCGTCCAGCTTGGGTTATAACTGATAATACATCAAGAGAAATGATTTTTAGTTTTGTCTAACCTTTCGACTTGGTTCCATGCAAATCGACTCATTGTAAACACTGACAAAACAGTATCTATGCCATTTCACAATAGTAATACAAAATCTTTACCCCAGGTTTGTCTTTCTTTAAACGGAACACAATTCAAAACTGTTACGAATACAAAACTCTTAGGTCTCCATATTCAAGACAACCTCAAATGGAATTGTCACGTTAACAATCAATTCCCAATTAAGCAAATTGTGTTACGCATTCCGAACCTTAGTTAACGCAGTTAGTCCACGTATTTCCCATTGCGTATATTTTGCAAACGTTTACTCCCATTTACGTTACGGCATTACCTTCTGGGGTAATTCCGGTCAGAGTATTCAAACTTTCAGAATTCAGAAGAGGATAGTTCGGATAATTTGTAAAT
>NNCF01128790.1:289071-305579 GCA_002313205.1 Laupala kohalensis
TATATATATATATATAGGGAACGGATAGGGTCACTCTTGGCAGAAGAAACACAGCTTTATCACTTTCAGAACTCAACAGACGATCTATCTGCTAGTTTTTGGACTACAATCCCCACAACAGAACGATTTGTATGGATTAAAGTGCGAAATGGTGTGTTTTATCCCAAAATATGCCCTGTCTGAGTTCTCCAGGTTGTTTATGCAACACAGAACATCCACTCTCTGAGTGCGTGGAATAAGGCAAAATTGTTTGTTTTACCACTCGGGTTATAAATTTTGATAATTTAATTACCGTTCATTGTCTCTCTCGTCGTTTCGGATGCCTCCTGGAGGATGTGTTGAGTATGGGCATTTTTTCTCAAATAATGTTTGAAAATCATCTTACCGTTTCAAGTGAAATAAGAATTGATCATTGATAGGTCAATAGTGCACGTTCAGATTCATACTAGTCTTTTTTTCATTTTGATTATGTTTTCAACCCCAGTTTATCGGTGATGCGACCATTACTTGGGTTTTGTTTACTTTAATTTGTACTTCATAACTCTTTCTTTCTGTTCTCGAAGTCACGTATTTCATTAATTTCCCTCATTCTATATCATCATTCTGTCATGTCCCTTATCCTTTATCTTGTCCTCCAGTCTCTTATCTAACTATGTCTCCCTCAGATTTTATCTTAACTAGTTCCTCACATTCATTGCTTTAAGTAGTCCATGTTCTGTTTCCAAGTTATTCACATACATTTACCTGGTGGTCTATTAAACAACACTATACAACAAACGCGTTGCGACGTCACAAGGAACAAGGAGTGCCTGGTAAATTAGTGGTTTGGCAGGGGAAGGCGCCATCGGCTACTGCTCGCGCGTCGTTAAGTTTGTTTATCGAGAGAGTCTGTACCCAGAACCATGTAGTGTCAGAGGCGCCGTTGAAGTCGTTTTGAAATACACACGTTTCCAATCGCACATGTGCAACTCCACCGCACGTGCATAAAGCACATCTGAAATAACATTGATACCATTCGTATTTCGAAACAAATATAATTCTCATAACAAACTAGAACGTATAAGTGGAAAAATAACCAGACATTTAAAAGTATAAATAATTTTAATCTTTCGAATGGCAACTTCACAGTGAGACTCTGATCTAAAAAATGTCATTTGTTTGTTTTCTGAAATAATGAAAAAATAGAATAAATGGTACAGTTTAGACGAAGAGTTGTTTGTGTAAGACCACAAAACCACGCAATTTGGTAATATTTCGGGTAACTGCAGGGCTCGACAGTGCACGTATGTCACTTTAGGTTTTAGAACCAAAGAGCAAAGGTGAACTTTTGGCGTCGGTTTAAATTTTGACGCAATATTTAAGGTTATCTTAATCAGAAAAGGTGCGTGCTATGAAGTTTATGACGGTAATGAAGCAATAAAGGAGATTGTTGAATTAGCAGGCTTAGTGATACGTCTGAATGACTAATACGTGTTGTTATGAGGTTAGATACAATTTATTTTATTTTATATTCGTAATTAGTGTGATTTTCGCTCATTAATTTCTCATGTTATGTCAGATTTGGATGGTTATTAGTGTATGAGTGTCGACTACTATGAGAGGGTGTTTTCAGAGGTCGGCACATGATATAAATTTAAGAAATAAAAGTATGAATCAAATTATAGAATCGGTGAATTTTCGAAAAGTTTTCGAGAACAGATTAGAATTCCAGTTATTTTCAGGTGATGTGAAAAAATTTGAAATCTATTAAAAAATTTTATATAGAATGTTAGTACCTCTACAAAACTATGAGACACCAAGAAATAATTTCGATGACCTATGCACCCCCAAGACTTTTATGTCACAACCAGTAAAGGCACCAGAACATCCGTGACCCACTGTAACGTTGAGTAACCTTGCCACGGGTAATAGCCCATATTATATCTATGTGAGTAGAGAGAAGCAAATTTCCAATGTTTATATGGTGACGTGGGGAACTCCGAACGTTGTAGAGCAAGGATGTCGAGTTGGTGAATATTTTTGAAGGACAAGCTTTTGCCCCACTGTAGTTTCTAAAACTGATTTCGCAACTTATATAACCTAACGACACGAACGTGAGAATTGGAATTATTAAGTTCGTAGAGTTTTCGACACTACCACACTAGACATAGATTCCTAGAATTTGATCTTCACACTCTATTTCTTGATCAATGTTACTTATTCAGCAGTACAATGATGACTATACTCATCTTGAGATGGGAAATGACTCATTGAGTCGTTACTACAGATCAGGTATAAAAAGCCGTGCAAAGAGACCAGACCAGTTTCCACACGCTTTTACGTAAACCAGCAGCACGATGATAGTTCCTGTGTTTTCTTTACCATCTGCATGGATTTGTCCTCGGTAGTTCAGTGAAATAACTCATTAAAAGTTATTTGCTTGGAAGTTAACAGAAGTAGAGTACAAACTCACCAAGGAAATATAATCCAATAATTATACTTGAAACCACTCAATTATTTCAGCTGAATTTGTTTTCGTGACAACTCCAATTAAATTAATACAATTTATCTCTCAAATATTCCCCAAGAGAATTTAATCAAGCTGTAAAAATTTCTTTTGAAGTAAAAACAAAGGATATCTGTTTGTATGACATCGTGTACTTAATTTATCTATTCACAGAATACTCATCACCATCGTGTCATAAGGGCATCTGATCATTAAAATATTGTACTACATTAAACAGGTAATAATATATTTAAATTATGCTCAAATCTTGCTCTAAGGTAAAAATCAACAAACTGGTATACATGGTTATTCTCTGTTGAAAATAATTATAGCATTGGGTCTTACTTACCACAAAAATCGGCTATGGACCAAATTTTGCCAAGTTTATAATTCAACCCGTTATTTGTCTTCATGTTTTTAGACACTGCATGTGAAAATTGTACGGGAAACTGCGAAAGCTATTTCGATGAATTTCGCTGAGTGTAATGTTCAAAAAATCCAAAAGCAACCGCTCGTGATAAGTTCTGAGAAAATTGGCTTTTGTACTTTTAAAATCAAAACGCCGACTGGTAAATGTATATACTGTATAGAAAAGTAAAGCTACTTTATTATTGAAACAGAAACAGACAAGCTTTTAATCGACGTGGTTGTCCGTAAATCAGATGTTGCCCAAACAGTCATATTCTTCATGGCTGGCCCTGCCGACATAGCAGAACTAATTTTCGAACATATCCTGTTGCTACGTGGCCCAAAAATTGTCTCTTACAATTAGTATTGGTCTACAAAAATATATCATTATTTTATCAAAATAATTAATATTATAATGCATTTGTCCCATAATTTGCCTTTAATGTACAGTCCGACGAGGGATTGCGTTCAAAACTTAGTTGGATTGGTATTCCTAGACTGTCTCCTAAGTTTGACACTTCCCGTATGGATGAATACCTTAAGCTTTCCCCGAAAAACGTGCCTGAGACTACATGTTGTATTAAAATATTAACTTGTAATTTTTACTGTTTATATTTTACGAAACCAAACCATTTTTATAAGTAAAATTCCTCAGCTTACACAAATGAAAAATACCAATAAAATACTGGGTGTACAGTTTTCTTTGTTGTAACTGAACCAACCGAACCGATTGGCATCCGGGAAAAAAGAAATCTTGATTCTAAGGGTCAGAAAATAATGTTAGAAAAGATAGGATCATACTAACTATTGTAATAGATGTGAAAGAAATCTTCAAAAAGGAGCAATGTTTTATAAAAGATAATTAAACATCTAAAAAGTGTAGTAGTATATTAAAACAGAAAAACTCTTCGTGATTTTTACACAATTACACACTGGGTAAACCCCGAGATGATTTTGAATAATTCCATCTCCTTTTCTACATTATTACTTCGTTAAAATTTGATGAATTTTTTTACCATTATAATGGTTTTAACTTCTCAGAAGCGAATGATAAAGTAAAAAAGTCATTCTCGTTGAGGCGAGGCTATGTTATTCATTCTAATTCTCTCCGTCAAAAAAAAATAATGAAGCGAAGAAAATTAGAGCCGAAGCGAGTGTTATGTGACAAAGCAAGAGACGAGGAACGGTCTCCTTCGTCTTTGAAACCTTGCAGAAGAGAGTGTGTGTCCGGTGACGTAGAGAACAGCCGCCTCCGTCGCCGCGATCTCACTGCCAATGCAAGGCTGCCGAGCGTTTCTTTTTTGCAAGTGCTTCGACGCCGTTGCAGCCCCGGCTTGCGTGGCAAATTCAGCGGGGCTCACCGAGGGAGACGAGTGGACATGGAGAGGGAGGTGGACTTAGTTTGCACCATATAGACACATCCAGATTAAAAGAAATGAAAATTTCCTCTGCTTGTTAAAGGTGCATATTGATTGTTCTTTCTGAAACGTTGACTGATCGTCAAATACTTGTAACATTTTTTTGTCAGTTAACTTTGGCCACCTTGCCTCCAACATTGTCATTGCAAGGTTTCTTGTTCTTTTTCCCTCCTGACTCTGTACCTTTCGGATCATCTCTTGGCCTCTTATCTTAGGAGTTTCTATCAACGCGGTTGTAGTAACTCCTAACCATCAAGGAGTTACCCGGAGAGACGGAAGCTTCACCAAATTCTCCTCGTCCCTTGTCATAAGTAGCATGTCTAGTCTAGTTCGTCCTCTTACTATGTTTCTAATGTGATTGTCTCACTTTTAGATGTCAGTTGTCCTTAATCTTCCGTTTTTCTGTAATAAATCTCCTCGTTCAAAATATCTTCAATTAGTCCTATTTGTGTGATATATTCTTTGTATTTCTTATACCATTCCTGGCTCTTTATTAATTTATCATTCCCTGTCATATTGCAGATTCCTTTCTTTCAAAAACCTCACATACTCTGTTCTTTCTTAAATATTTGTAATGTCACACGGAAGAGAAGATATCATTGTCGAGTCTCGTTGCGTAAAGATAATTTTATTCTTCTTCACACAGGGGTCAACACTTATTTGCCTTTCTCTTTGGACCACTCGGAATCAACACTTATTTGCCTTTCTCTTTGTCCAGTAATCCCTCATAAGCAACGAATGGGTCTTTTCTGTTGATCCAACAATGTCTGTTGTTCATCTCTCTTTCTTTTCTTGCAACTCCGTGTTTATGTGATCTTTCTTATCTCGACCTTGTAAATTTGGAGATCATAATTCGAAAAGGTCCTTTTTTATGGCTTTGAACAAATTCGGTCCAGTAGTTTTGATTTTCAAGAGTGTGAATGTTTGATGCGTTTGTCTATTGGGATCCATTCTTTTCAATTATCCTATGAATTAGATTCTCGCATTAATATTTTGTCTGTAATGCGGGGGATTTTTCTAGATTTCTTCGTTTAGTTTGGATAATGAATACCATTCTGGAAATACCATTCTAGATTGGGCCTTGGCATTTTCTCATAATTTTATGTTCTTTAATTTCTATACGTAGTTTAAATATTTTATGTAAGATTAAAACTTCTGATGCATAGAGAGAATCTGGTTTGAAATGTCTTTGTAAAGTCGAATTTGGCAGTTACAGAAAAATGCCATTTTGTTATAGATTTGTTTTGTTAATTTAATAGCAGTTTCCTTTTTCTAAATTCTGGTTTTTAAAATTTCTTTTCTTTGCATTTTTTTGTGATCTACTTTTACTATTATTACTATTATTATTAATATTGTATACTACTTTTCCACTCAAATTGCGTATACAATTTCCACTCAATTTTCTCTCTGCAGTGGAATCATAAAATCACGTGCTGCTGAGAGGATGAATATATTTCTGGTCCAAGAACTTCCTTGTAATGTGGGCTGAGGACAGGAGGACGCTTGAGTTGCAGTCTGATTATTACATTGGGAATATTATTATTATTATTATCGTATATTATTAATGTCTTATTTTATGACGTGGCGAGGCTGAGCCCATGCGGCCCTTAGTTCACTAAACCATCTAAGATTGGGACGAAGGAATTGGGAAGGAGAGCTGTTGGGTTGCCGGGGAATCTACGATACCGAATTGACATTGGTCAGGAGTACGCGAGGGAATTTGCCCAACCGAAATCCTCTCTCAGATCGACCGAGAGCGGGGAATTGGAGACGGCACTCCCGATCAGCAGAGTACGTAAGAAACGAAAACGCAACCTCTACGCCACGGCTGTCGGGTGTTTAAGAATTCAATTAACAATCAATTTTTTCTTTACACAAAATTGATGAGATTTGATTAGCACATTATTTAACACATTTAATAAATACCGTGTCGTAAGCACATATTTCAAATAATCCACTTATATTAATATAGATTATAAAATGAACAAAAAATAGGTAAAATGGAGGACTGCGATTCTTCTAAAGTCCAGAAAATAAGCTTTGTAATTATACATATTTGCGGTAAATGGTTAAAAATGACGGGAAGAAAATGGATATATTAAAAACGAATATACAACGGATTCTTGCGAGATTTCCGTGGTGGTTCAATACATATTCCTACTCGCAAAGTTATTTGATTTCCATTTTTTATGGGAGTGGGGTCTTCATTACAGGAAAATGATGTACGATATAGAAGAGACGTTTTATTTTTATTCTAATAATGCGTGTCACATCTAAGATATCTTTTTCATCTTTAGTTTTCGGATCTTACAAAATCATTTTAGCGTGCACCTACATAACGTAGTTTGCGATAACCTATGTAACATAAAATGGGTTTGTTTGCTTACTTTCATATGCCATTAGTGTCCATTATTGACGAAGTTCGGAAATCTTTCTTAATTATGAGGATTTGGAACATTCAATTTGACCTATTCTTTGTTCTGTACTCTGTACATAAACCTATATAATTTATCTTACAATTAATTTTAGAATGTAGCATTGTTTCCATGAGCATAATTAGTGATTGTCTTGTTTGTCTTTTTCTTACTTTCCTGTTCGTAGGTCCATCCGGTTTCACCGAAATATTTCTAACGATGTTAATTCTGAGGTATCTTAATTTTAATAATTCTTCTCCTCCCTTTCGGAGAAGCTTAAATTTCAAGAGCTATGAGCTCTTCTTCTATATAAAGAATACGTTTCGTTTTGATTCGCACATCCATGGAAACTTTGTTGTTGCAATGAGTGGTATCCCGTTACACTAAGATTACGATGTAAAGATTTTTTTACAAATATACCAGTTTTGCTTTCGATTGGAGATTTTTGCTGTCTGTTGAAATTAGTCGTTTTTTCACTAAAAGATAAATTGAGAAAAAGGTGTATTACTTTGTGCTCACATACAAAAATTAGCACGATTTTGAATATCATAGTCATGCAATTTTTGTTACACACATATGTATATTTACAGTGCAATAAATTGTATCCACGATATATGTATCGTGGATACAATTTATTGCACTGTAAAATTCGTAAAATTGATTTCGTGAAATTCCCTATTCTCGCTCAATTTGCCTGCAAGTGTTGAAATTAATCTCTGGCAATTTCCAGATTCACATAGATAAACATTAAAAATAACTAAAAACGATGAAACGTATCTAAAGCGACTAAAATGACCCAACTCCTATTACTCATAGAACAAACACTTTTTACAATAAAATGAATGTAATTTTTCCCATAGCGTGCAACTGTGTATCACATTTAAAAGTGAAACAGTTTCGTTGAAAATTCCATCGACATTAGCGGCACCTGCGGAAAAAATTATTGCGCCATCATTGACGTGGAATCCCTATCAAAGTGATCAAATTTACTCTATCTTTTTTCTCTTGGTATGTACCTTTAGCTCGAACATGATAATTGTCGTGATAATACGATAATTTTGATGATACATAATTTGAAACGGTACAATATTCAAATACCAATGAATGTTGTCCCCGACTTTCTTGTGAAATTGATGTTAGAAAGGGCTCTAATGACCTTGACGTTGACGAGCCCTAAAACCCCACCAAGAAAGTGATAGACTATTATACTTCAAGTACAATAATGTATCTATACTCACGACTGTGTGGCAATGAACTGAAAAACTACACACGATGACATCTCCCAGTCATTCAAGAGACATGGAACAACAAATGCTTAATAATTAAGTTATTAAGTCAACATTTTCAAACATTTTTCGTAAGTTATTGAAATGAAATTTACGATCAATTCCAATCATTTTATTTCAAAATAATATTGACACAAATTATCAGAATTTTCAAACTTGTCATGAAATAACAGAATATGAAATATCTTGATTAAATTTGCGATATTATCATATAATAATAATAATAATAATAATAATGGACACGTTCTAAGCAATTTGAAGAACATATAATGAATGTAATGATACAAAGAGTAAGTCAGAAGGTTACTGTTGACAAGGACGAAGGATATAAATGTTTAAGAAGCTCAAAAATACATAAACGGTATGTGAAGGGCGCAGGCGAATTACATATAGGTTCACTAGGAACGGGTTTAGGGTGGGGATTTGAGGTCGCAAAATTCTGTTTAATACCATTGTTATCAATTAACTCGTATTATGTGTGAATTTTATAATTACCAGTATTTTCGGAATACTGTTACTTAAATATTTGTATTACTAAAACAATTGAAATAAATAGATTAGAAAAATAGGAAAGCAATACTGAAGTGGTTAAAGATATTCTACTTTTTTTTTTTTTTTTTTTTTTTTTTNAGTCCGATTTACTACGGGAGAGCGTATAATTTGGGAGAGTATTACATTTTATATTAATCATAGTGTCGCAGAATTAAATTACGAAGAGCATCTATATCGTAATAATCCGAAGTTACACTAATGAACAATCCGAAGTTTTATTAAAATATAGTATATATTCCAGAGTTAAGAACCAAACTAATCATTCATCTTCCCAGCTTATCATACCATAAAATTTGGTTCAAGTTATGACAAATGATTTTTAATCCCACCTCTATTTTCACTCATTGTAAACAAATACCAACAAAATGGCGAATAACAAAGGATGAAAGGAAGTAATAATGGTACTAAAAAAACAAAAATGGGACTCATTTTAACAACATGGTTCAAACAGAATTCTGACCTTAAGTAAAGAATAATTAACTCGCCACCAAGACGAATCAAAATCTGTCATGCAACCCAACATACAAGATATTCCTTAAGTATGAAATAGGATTTCTAAGCTTGAAATAGCTCGTTTAATTTTTTCCACGGCTAGTATTATCAATGTATGACGTTATCTCGATATATTTTTGTTGATTACAATGTTCTCTTAGCATGTATAAAAAATAATTTAAAGAATAGGTAACTCCTGGTTTATTTAATGCCAAAAAATAATTCTTACGAACATATCTTTCTTTTCTTTTTTTCTTTTTTGTGGGGCTTTAGAGCTCGTCAACATCGAGGTCATTAGAGCCCAAACATATCAAATTACGAACATATCAATCCAAGTTCCATTTATTTTGACGCTTCGGTCCCTCAAATGAGTAACCCTTCTCAAGACTAAAATAATAAAAAATACAATGATAAAATTATACAACACAAAGATTCAATAATATAAATATTTAGTTGTACTCTCTATTTATTTATTATTTTTAGTAAGAATTATTTTTTGAATAAGAAGTTAAAATGTTGAGAATGAATCCGTCACAGTATGGAGAATTGATCTCACCTGATGACGAGGCATTGCACGGCGAGCACCATGCCGAAGATCAGGTAGCGCAGCCAAAACGCTGCGAAGATGGCGCGTAGTAATGAGGGCGTTCCGCCGCGAGCCTTCGCGCGAAGCACCTCTGTTTTCCATGTTCTACACACAGAGAGAGAGAGAGAGAGAAAAATGCACATCGTTTTTGAATGTTTTTTTTTTTTTGTATCCATAAGCACATTATTACTGAGTGTTTAACACTAGTATTATTTGCTTGCCAAAGAAAGCAGACAAAATAGCTTCAATGAATGACCTCAAGCAGGGACGTAGCCAGGATTTTGCTGACGGGGTGGGGGTTTAAGATGTAATTGACATTTCAACTTTCTCTTACAAAGTCTCACATTTTTTAAAATAGAAACACTATACTAATAGAAACACGGTAAAATCATTAATACGTTTACGTAATAAATCAACAATTCCTTACATAAATTTAACCACGGTAATGTTTTATTTTTATGTATAATATGTACTGCGTAGGAGCATAGGGAACCCGAGCCCCTTGGATCCCCTTTTTAGCTATGTTCTTATCTGAAGGGAAAAAATGCATAATAACCTTTATAAAAAGTCGGTTCTTTTATTGCGTTGAGTGATTATATTTTAAATTCTTCGTCACACACTAAAAACTAAAGTCTTTCGGCATTAGTTATGCTAAGTTAATATGTATTGCTGGCAACAAAGAAATAAATAGTGTTCAAAATCAATTCATTTGTGTAAAAGAAAATTAGTTCACATAATTTAATAAATAATTTATTTATAAAAATGTATAACAATGTATTCATAACAGTAAATTGGGATTTTAAATTTGTTTAAATTATTTTCAACTTTCTCGCAGCAAATCGGTGCACAGTACGGAGCTACAGTTTGAAAATGTCGTAAGTATACTCACGCTTCTAGGCGATCACCAAGTATCTCGGATTGGTCCTCCAGCAAAGGGTTATACAGGTCGGCCTCTTCAAGCTCGCGGCGGTAACCCTTCCAGAAGATCTTACGGGTCCACCTGCACAGAAAATATGTGCACGTTGGTTAGAGTTTGAGTAAATTAACGGCGTAAAGTAACAAGTAAACAGACATCAAACACTCAATTCCAAAGTAAGGGCCATGAGTATGCTAGTGTTCTCTCATGTTGGAAAAAAATACACTCATAAAATCAGTCATCTTGGAATAATATATATTAGATACGAATGGAATCCTAATGTTCAATAATTTAATGTTCCGTGTAGAGAACTGCTGAAACTAGATTTTCCATCATTGCTACACAACGTGGAGAAATTTGACTGTGTCGAGATTGTTCTCACAAGGCGGAAGCAATATTGCTCCACAGCCGCCAATCTAACGGAAATATTTTCGGTTTGTGTTATTTGTTTCAGAAAGTTTGATTATGGTAATTTTTATTTAAATTTCACACAGTTTAAATTTAAGTTTCTCTTTACACATCCTAGAAAAAAGGGTCCTCACGTGGTCAGTACTGCCGTTCTTATAAGGGTATGAAAAAAATATTAATTGAAGAAACATTTCTAATGCTGGCTACGATAATTAGTAACTTTCACTCATGTCCAAATATCCAATTAAGTTTAAGGATTTGTGTAAAATACTTAATAATTTAAATTAATACCTCCCTTAAATACTTATTATCGATGTATAACTATTTACCATAACTACGATACTTTGGAAAATAATTCCCGCAAAGATAATTCGTAATTATTTTGGGGATAGGCACGTAATAAAATCTGACTGCAGGGTGCACAGCTTGTTGTGAGGATCGGTCCAGAGAAAATTCCCAAAATCTCCAAAGTACAAGAAACTATAGTATACCTAAAACTACAAAAATCCTTGTTATCACGAAAATCTTCCCATATGTTTAAACATTTTTTATTCGGCAGTCAAATAACACTTAATGATCAAATGTTTTTAAAGACAGAACAAAAAAAATAAAAATAAGGGTAAATCTTCATTTATACGGATTAATTGAGACCGGAAATAAGCAGGTAGTGGAAAACACGGTCGACATGGGACATAGCCAGTAGAAGAAATCTTGGTACCCATACTCCACAGTTTAATTTACCATTCGTACTTATGTACATAAATATAATTAAATATCTGCATCGAGTTTTTCACATAATATTTCTTTTAAAACATTGTTTTATATTGAAGGAAAAAAAACGTAAATAAGGTTGATCAATAAGATCTGAAGTTTCGGAACAAAGAGACTTTACCGAATGTTGTTTAACAACTTCAAATGTACAGTATGTATTCGTTTCGACCAAGTAACTTTAGTAACGGTAACTTGCACTTGTGAGGTCGAATTCTACGAAGGTTTAATCTCTAGACGTATCATTAAACATTTCGGGGGCGAACAGCATCTAGATATAATATAGATTGCCGTATCCAAGTATTACAACTGTGGTGGTAAACCGCAGAATATTCACTTTTATGACTGAAAACTGAGAGATTAAAATGAAAAGCTACAAAGTTTCTGGTCCGGTCGGGAATTGAAATCGGGGAATCTCTGTGCCAAGCGAGAACACTAGCCTTGAGCTACCTATGGGACTAAATTCATCAAACATTGCAGGAGGAATCACACGAAGCTCATTCTAGATTAACTTTTGTAACATCTGGACCAGTGCAGTTTATAGATTTTTGAAATATTAACATTTTCAAGCATTTTGCTAGCCGGAAATTCCTAAGGAGATTAAGTTCCGGGCCCGTCGCCGCCAAATAAGGAAAAATACCCGCCTCTAAGCCTTTCCGTTCATTGTATAGAGGCTGAACAGTTCCAATCCACTTCTGAAAATTGAGAGAAACGCCCTCAGAAGAAAAGCGAGTGTGTATGGAATCTTCCAGTGGTTGCCAAAAATAATGGTCAGCCAGACGCAGTATTCTCAGAATCTGAGGGGTGACCAAGATGATATAGAGTGCTCGGTGCGGTGGCGAGGGTGTAGTCACGTGACCTCCGCTCCTGTATATATTGAGAGGATTGCAGATCCTAAGTGACTTTCAGACTAGAGACCCTGAGGAGGGCATGGAAGTACCCAGGTTATTTGAGATATGACTTGGTTAGTTTTGGTCGTCAGACCACCGAGAATTGCTGCGGTAATTCTATTACATTGCTATTAGGCGCGAATGACGTAACTTGGAACAGTTAGTTATTTCGGGATAGCAACTTTGAAACTTTTGAGATTCGGATANCGGATAATCTGGGTAGATTTCCGAGTTAATTCATAACACCAGTATCTATATCTGTGTGTAATTGTTGCTTTCAGATAGCAATAACTCTGTAATAACAAATTCAAACTTGTATTTATGATTTGAGAGTTTGTCTACATTTGTAAATATTCAGATCTCTATTTAATTTGAATTAAATATTTTATTGTTATTACACGTGTATTTCATTGCTTGGGGAAACCAAGCTGGTGGCAGCGAACTCTACCATAAAGGTTGTGGTTTATGGTTGAATCCCGCTTCTACCCCAAAAATACGCACATCGCACTTGGGCTTGCGGTGTGTTGTAACACTTTGTAGTTCCATGTTGTATTTTATTTGTCCATATAATCTTATTTAATTGTCGTGATACTGCTTTGATTCCGCCGTTATCTCTTCCCCGAATGAAGAAGTCTTCGCCTGGTGCGGCGGCGGCGTGGCGCCCACGACCTGTGTGATTTGAACTTCTGCCAGCGGCGACTCTCTTGGCGTATTTCGTAACTCCGCGTTCCTTCAAGGTCCTTTCCACGTACGCGCTTCGGTCGTACGCTCGTTCTTCTGTTCTTCCGCAGGGGGAGTCGGCTTTACCAAGGTTTCCGCTTCTAGGTAATTACTTTCTCTCCCCTCCTATTGAACAATGAACTCTTAATTCACTCAAGTTCCACAATTGTTCACACGAATCCGGGAAGTGCGATTCTGTTAGGTCGTCAATGACGGGCATTTGTGAGTATACTGAAATTCGACGATAGTTTCACGACTGTCTCAAAGTAACCATTCATTAATTTTTTTCTTTCCATTTCTCGATGGAAAATGTTCCCTCTCCCCCGAGCCATCTATTCTCTACAGACTTGGAAATGCTCCATTGTCCAATTTCAAAGCTGAATCTGAGGGTGATGTTAAGGTAGTACTTCACATAAACTCGAAAATGTAAGATTTTGTTTATATTTCGTAAACTTGTTTTTATTATGACTCTTAACAAGTGAACAAAGTTTCATGACGTTCACGAGAATAGTTTGAGAGTTTTAATTTAACATAGTCCCTTATGGATTTCACGAATTTTCAACCTTAAATCGACAAAAAAAAACAACAGATAAGCAAATGTAGGAATTTCTTAAAACTTTTTGAAACTGTTCACAGGTTTTCTGAAAATATGAAAACCCTATGACAATCGTAAGTCACGGGATATAAAATGAGATATTCCATAAAAAGGAAAATAAAGTCAGGTTACTCGAGATTACGGTAGTGAAACGTCACAACGGCGCACTACATGAAGCGAACCACGTATTTCGTCTTTCGCCACCAGAGTGCGAAAACTAGTACCACGACCTTCTAACTTGCCCAATACATGGAGTTCAAAGAGATGACAACATTGATGTGTAATTTTTCATTTTCTTTCAAATTCAAATTGAAATAAATTACTTTGAGCTATATATTGATGGAATACTTTTTCAGACACTACTTTGCCTTTCCACATAAAACAAGATGATTTTAAAGACGTTCTACGAATAAACAACGTTGGAAGTAACCTCAAAAAGTTTCATCTATGTACAAGTAACATAATTGCTTACAAGTAACAAGCTCAGCTAGGATTTACAATGCCTCCAACTTTAAAATGTAAAATTCAACGTTGCCGCGAATAAAGTGTAAAATAACACGAATTATTTTAGTTCGTATTTTACTGAAATGTGATATGTATGATTTAGTACAAGTAACATATCCCAAGTTTTAAATTAGTATTTTTGTCATCTTACGGCGTAGTTTAAATTTTAAAAAAATCTTCTGCAAGTTACAATCCAGGTACAGTCACATTAAAAGTTTGAAATTTCGAATGAATTTTTGTCATTTACGACCATACACACTAATTTAAAATGTTTAAACATACTTCTCATGCTATTTTGAAACATATTTTACTATATGAGTAATCTAGTTATAATATGCCGTAATAGTGAAGTCCATTAAGTTTTGACAAGGTCTTACATGAAGTACTACCTTAAAGGAGAAGAGAAACTATAATTGTTCACGATCCACACTTCCTATGTATTCGTTTTGCAAAACGATCACAAGAATAAAAGCATACGAGTTCTTCGAAGAATAAATCAAGTTAATTCTTTGAAACAAGAAAACTTGTAAATGCTTTTAGGAATTTGTTCTCAGTTCGCAGCAAGGGCGTATCCGGTTCAAAACATAAGGTGGGGAAGATTTCTGAATTTAACATATATCAAAGAGAATTGAATGCCATACAATAATACACACTAGCATTAAAAACACAATTTTTTTAAAAGAATTAATTTTTAAGCAATAGTGTGCGAGGGTTAGTAGCAAACTTTTCAACTACTTCTTTTACTAAATGTTACATAAGAAAATTGGGTATCTGCCCTAACTCTTAAGGTGGGGCAAACTGCCCCATCTTGCCCCTGTCTGCAGACGCCCTTGGTTCGCAGTATTCTAATTAATGTAAACAAGTGAAAGTACGAGCATATTTTAGAACAAAAACATAGAATTGGGACTTCCGGTTAAACCATAGGTTTCCAAAGTTTAATACGTTCATAACACCACCATACGGAGACAGTACAATAGATATGGAAGATAAAAGGAATGCACCACTAAAATGCGTGAAGAGGAAATGGACATTAGGATTGAGACTCCATTGTAAGAAGAAAACAAACATGTTGTTCGGAAACAACAGTCCCGGAATAAAATGATTTGGGCATAGCAATAAAATTGAAAGAAAAGTGTAATATTGACGCATTATCGTTGACAAAAAGCTGATGTTTCATGAACGCATTCAATATGTAATACACAGGACAAGAAAAATGCATCCAAGTCTCAGACAAGTGGGGTACAACGAACGAAACTTAGAAACATTTATAATAGTCCTGTCAGCAAGTACATTTACCTGAAAAGGTGTACTTAGTTAATGATCTTTTAATATGTTTAATGTGAGTATTCTGTAGTGTAGAATCCAAGTTTTCCAATTCGAGAACCCTATGCTAACTTCAGGGCAGCCAAAAGTCCTCGATATTTTTGGACGTTTTTCAGATTTTTGCTTAAAACTCAGAAACAACGCGTTCTAGACGAAGACATTCCATTACAGAAGTTAAAAAGCATTAAATTTTCTACAATTAACAGTGGTTAAACGTGTTTTTTTAATAAAAACGTACTGAAATCTGGCGCTTCAAAGTTTCGCAAAAATTTTCAATATATCGAAAAACTGCGAAATATGCGGGGATTTCCCCAGTAACTTTAACCTTTCAACATTACTTTATGAACAACATTCAAAAACCTTAGCAATAGGAACTCTACCGTTAATGAGATGTTCATTTCAGAATGAACAACACAATAATTATCGATGTATAAGAAATTATTTTATAAAAATGTGTACTACTTAAAATAGTGTATTATATTATTAACTAAGGAAAATTAGACAAATTAATACAAATTAGCCATTAATATTAATTCATAAAAGCCTTGACTTCTTTGATCGCAATGGCAAGCCGTCATCTCACGTACGCGCAACCTGGTAAGGTGAAATTTGGATTTTATGATGGAGTTGGAAAATATTCGGTAGCGAAGATCGTCCACATTCGAATAGCTTATGTGTCCATATTTCCACCGTAGTGTCACCAGAAACTTTCCCCTACTTCCGAAATTTTTTTTTTTTTTTTT